>CM071933.1:24475831-24779519 GCA_016081115.2 Rehmannia glutinosa | reverse complement strand
TTACGTATTGCTATTATAATAAAATTATTGCAAGAGAATTCATAGCATTTGTCAAAGCTAGTTTTATAGTTCAATCTCATTTCATAGTTTCAGCATTTATGTGTAGTTTTTGAATTGTCTTATGTCAGATTTAAACTTAAAAAGAATAATATGTTTTTATTTCCCAAAAAAGAACAACATACTTTTATTTTAATAAATGTCACTTTTTAAAGAGTTTTGTTTTTAGTTTTTGTAATATCTTAAAGTCACAATATAGTTTTGATAATTTATATGGTTTGTTTATGTTTTTGTTTAATTATAAAATTCTTTTGTTAAAAATAAATTGAAATTTTGCTGAAAATATGAGTTTGGATCTAAAATATGGGATTGAAACATGCCTATGATTTTTTTCCTTAACAAATTCTGCTTTTGAGTAACTCGAATTCGATTTGAAAATCGATAAATTTAATTTGATTCAAAATTAATTGAATTAGGTTCGAATTTTGAATTGAGGGTTTAAAAATTCCATTCGGTTAATTCGACCAATTTAAATCGAAAAATTCAAATTCGGGACTACGAACACTATACACTCCATTTTCAATCTTCAGGATCTCAAATCATCTATCCATCATTTCTAATACCAAAAAAAATATAGATTATTTTTGAAGATGCTTATGCGGTGCACACAGTTATGTTTCACATAATTCACTTCTTGTACTCCTTTTTCATTGACATCATAAATTTGATGGCAAAGAAACCAAGTAAGAAAATTTGAGACATGAGCATTTAAAAAAGACACAAGTTTGGACATAAGACTAAAAAAGGGCTAGCCTGGCCGACCCACCCCACCAAACCCTGTGGCCCAGGAAGATTAGCCCATTGAGGCTCGCGCCTAAGTGGGCTGGCATATTCTCAGTCCAACCTAACCCATTTATTAGGCCAGCCCGCCTATTTTGATGATAGAACGCTTCCAGTTACTTACCAATTTGAATTGAAAATTCAATTTTACTTTTTATTTTTGAATTTAATTACCAAATCGAAACAAGAAGGGAATTATATTTTTTATATAATATTTTTTTAACTTTTCACTGTTATTTTAACATTTTGCTCACCGGAATATTTTGTATGCTATTGGATTTTTAAACATAAACTTAATGTCATGAATCCTAAGGGAATTTAAATGGAATAAAAAGATGGATCAAAAGATTTTAACCAAAAGTATACAGCATTCGGCAGTTTGTTTCGCCGTTTGTGTTTTTCATTTTGGGTAAAACCATGTGTCCAGAAATGATCAAGATCCAAAGGGTCATCAAACATATTAGAAGCAGATTCACAATATAGGGAGTGTTTGCAAACTTAAAAATGATTCTCAACTTCAAAATGGAAAAAAAAAGGTCGTTTTGCATCTAGAAGCTCAGTAATCACTTTTTTAAGTATTTGCAAATACTCCTAAAAGGTTACTTGGTGACAACTTGATAGGCAGATTTTGTTAAAAGGCATAACACAAGATTTTGAGTTATAACTCAACTGAACAAAACTTGAAAGGTTTTCAGAAAATCACTAAATGTAGCAAAGGCTCACTTCTTATAGGAACAATAATAATTAGATAAAGGGTAAATTTGTGTGCTTATAAGGTTCTTCAGTTATTCTCAAAGCTGAGAGCACAATAAAATCTCTCAAATCAGTTTAATCTCCTCCTCCTAGTAACACGCGAATCTCCACTATCCACGTCCGAAATTCTCGAAGCATCATTTCTTCTTCTCGAAGAAGAGTAGAAAGTGCCACGGTAGAATCGATTTCAACGCATTATCCACTGTTTGGCTCTCTGAGTGTATAGCATAGCAATGCTAGACATAGAATCTCTATCATCAAAAGGTAAAGGCAGTTCTTGACTTCTTTAGACTGATTGCTATGGAAAAAATGATTCGACTAATCTCTCAGCAACTAAACTCTCAGTCGAATTTATGGCTGATGCAGGGCTAGACAATGTATCGGATCAACATAACGTGATCTGCGATAATATGATGGGATAGCCGCGGGTATGATTATCCCTCATCTCGTCATTAACTGGGCTGCTATCCGTTAGAGTCGGCCATTTCTTCTCGTACTCTTCTAGAAGTTATAATCTGGTTGAGCAACAAGTTACTTCTCTACGTAATTTTGAGACTGTAATTGGGCTAATTCCACGGCTTTCTTGAGCGTACCCCGAGGCGTCTAATCATATCCTCGATTGGCATAGAGAACGGCTCTCTGAATAGCTTGCCTCAGCTCTCAACCCGTCGGGCGTGGGGCCTCGGAGGAATATTTGGACTGCAATCCGTGTTCCGCTCGCGATATTAATGCCACGCCCGTAAATTGGGGTCACATTTTTACGGAACCTCTCCTTTGCAAACGGACATTCCTTGACATCCGAATGATGATTTAACCACCGGTAAATACAGGGCCAGCAAAATAAATGACCGCAACAAGTAACAATGGGCTCCTTAGCCAAATCCAAGCATATGTTGCAATCGAAAAAGCTACCTTCTTCAACGTTATTTTTCCCAGCATCGCCCTTCTTAATTAGACTTTCATCTTCGGATAAGCATTGCCATTTTCACGCATTTTTGCCCGCTTGTTAGGTCTTTCCTGTAGCTAGACTACCCTCACCAATCTGTTCTGCATTCCCACAAATCAATTCACGTTCAGGATTTTGTATTTCACGGGAACTGGAATTCACTCCACATAGACTGCAATGTATGACCCTTCGCCCGACCCTGTGAGGCGGACCATCTAACCAATCCTCCAAGTTTCTAGCAACATTAGAATAAGATCCAGATGTAGGGTAACCACCATCACTTGAATTATGAAGAGGTCCCAAATTGAGATCTAGGTTCATTGTACTAGGGTTACCCTCTGCCATTGAAAATTAACCTATCCCAAAATTAAAAAAAAACCCTAATTTCCTTGCAGTTAAAGCCAAACCTTCTGACTAACTCAGAAACAAATGAAAGCGGAAAACAATTTCTACAGTTATATTACCTCAAAAGCCTAATGCATTGACATAAATATCCTAATTCAGTTACTTATATCGGTAATTTAAATTAGAATCAAATGAAAATCAATACAACTTTAAGGCTAAACTGAATCAAAAAAGCCCAATCAAATAAAAAAAAACGCGAATTTATCACTGAAAAAGGGCAAAAGAAACACACGTTCAGGGAGACTATAACCAAACCATCAAATTTTCCCTAAATTAAACGCAAAACACGAATTAATCAGCACATTATTCAAGTTAAAACGGATAAGAAGTCATAAAAGTAGAGAGAGGTAGAGAGAGAAACCTTGGAGAAAACGATTGTTTCTGATGAGTTGACGAGGAAAAAAAAGGGTTAGGGTTATAAATAATTTCTTTTGATCACCAAATTTTCTGGCCATAAGTGAGAGGCGTAGTGTTATTGAATTGTTTACCTGTTCAAATGGATTTTCCAAATAATTCTTCTTTCCATTCATTTTTCAGTGAGATACAGACAATTGAGATCTGGTTAGTTTGTAGTTTGTAGTACCCTTTTGGGTTATACAATGGGTTTTGGGAAAAAATTAGACGAGAATAATTTCAAAGATGAATTTGAATTTTTTTATTCTTATCCTTGATTGTTGGAATTTATGCTTTGAAAAACCGGGAGTGCAGGGATATGATTTTTCAGTTGAGTTTAATGTAATTTATTGGGTTTTTTATTATTAATTTTAAAAGTAATTAGATTGAAAATCTTAACTAATTTATTAATCAAGAAAATTTTAAATTATAAAGTACACTATATTAATAATAATTATCATAATAAAATTAGTTAATTTTAATCATTACTTAAATTATTCTTTATAATTCTTTAAAATAAATAAATTTGAATTTTTACTTTATCAAAAATATTAAATGTAAAAGAAGGTCAGTGTTTCTTATTTTGAAATTATTTAGGATTTGTGCATGGTTTTGATTTTAACATTTTTATTAAAATAATTTCAAATTTAAAGTTTTTATTTTTAAGAAAAATTAAAGCTCATAAATGGTGCACATAAAAAAAGATAATGCAAAAAGGTCTATCCCTTATTTTTTACCCATTCTAACCTTTATAACGAGTTGATTGTTAAGTTTTAAGGCCATTACTACCCCAATGTAGTGAAATTAAAAAAGCCTTTTGATTAAGTTGAAACAGTTCTTTATAAAGTTTGGGTAAACAATTATAAATACATAAGTGAGAGGCGTAGTGTTATTGAATTGTTCAAATGGATTTTCCAAATAATCTCTTTCCCCCTTTTCAGTAAGATACAGACAATTGAGATCTGGTTAAAATTTTGGGAAAGACCGTAAATTGGGTCTTAAGAGGGTGTTTGGTGAAACATAAGATGTTTAAGAAATTTTTTCAAAATCAAAATATCTTTTTTTAAAAAAGATAATAAGCTCTTTATTTTTAAACAATCAAAAGAAAAATATCCTTAATAATTTTATAGATACCAAAATTACCCACACACAATCAATCTGTCAAATCTTTTTCCCGTAATCTCTCCAGAAAAGATTTTGGATTCTCTCCATCTTCAAAAACCCTTACAATTCTCAACCAAAATCAAACTTCTCTCGTACAAAAAAATTACAGAATATCTTTTATTTCTGCGAGGCTTTCTTCTTCGAGGCCACTGATAAACTCTAACACCCCTGGTAAATTCTTGTTTATTTTGAACAATATATTTCAATTTATTAATTTTTGGTGTGATAATATATACACGATTTTGTGTGAATATGTATAGGTTCTGGGTTTTGTTGTCTTGCCTATCCTTTTTTGTTTGTTGTTGGGAGTATAATATTTTTGTTAATCAGACATCATGATTCATGAAAGTTAAGAGTGGGTTTGTGTTTTTTGTTAATATGATGAAAAACTGGATTGTTAGTACTTTGTAGAGATTAAAAGAAAAAAGATTCGGCTAAAAAGTTGAAAAATTGCCGCTGCCGCATTATTCTATCCTTTTTTATTTGTGTTGGTACTGTTCTTCTTACTTCTTGATATTTGGATGTATTGATGGTGGATAAATAAAAGTGTTAGATAGCCAAACAAGAAAATACAATTTATGGGAGGCAGGGTTGCAATAGTTAATTAGTTTTTCTTTAGATTTTCTTTTTTCTTGATCTTGTTTTTAACTATTAATAATATGACTAGTCATGATCAAAGTTTCTGAATCATTCTTTGCAGTTTCCCATTATTTTTATAAATTTTGTATTCTTGTAACATTTTTTAGACTATTGTGGTGGTTTTCTTCTTTCTGGTAAATTTTGTAATTCTTGTAATATTTTTATTCTTTTTTTTTTTGAGTGAATGTAATATTTTTATTCTGAATATATTGAATTACCTCTTTTATTTATGATTCACAATAAAAGCTTGTAGATGGATAATCAAGACAATAGAAGAAAGGAGTTATGTCGAATGTGACTTTTGGTAAAAGTAAAAATAAAAGTGCAACTAAAACAAATCAATCGATCAAGGACGATACTCTGCAAGGTGGGATGCATTTTTAAACCTTAAGTTTGTCGAGGTTTGTGAAGAAGAAATTGGAAAAGGTAATAGGCCAAATAGCCATTTTAATGTCAATGGATGGAAAAATATAGTTCGGAGATTCAATGAATTGACCGGAGAAGTTTTGTTTACAAACAACTTCAAATCGTTGGGATTCTTTGAAGAAAGAATGGCTATTGTTCAAGAAATTAATGTACAATGAGATCGAATCGGTTGGAATCCCATGAACCATTCAATTGATGCATCGATGAGTGGTGGAGGGAAAACTTCGCGTAATTTTTTTCTAAAACATTTCTTATTCAAGCCAATAATATATGTTACTAACTTTATATTCGATTGACCTGGTATACTTGATTAATGCAGGAAAATGGAGATTATAGCAAATTCAGGAATAAAGATTTATCATTATTTTGGTTCCGATATGATAATCTATTTTCTGGATATTGTTTGCGATCGAGAAAGAGCACGAGCACCAAGCCGTAAACTGAAATGAGGTTAGTGGTGGAGAAGAGATGTTTGACGATAATGGGGAGTCAAATGATTTTGAAGAACACGTGGAAATAGGTGATAGTGATGACAATAATTACATAGAAATAATCGATCGCAATGAAATTAAAATGAAGGAAGGAAATAATTTTGTCAATGAAAATATGTTCCCATCTTTTGCACTAAAAAAAAAGAAATAACGGGAAAACAAAGAAAGGGAAGAAAAAGTTTCGGGGCAAACTTCACTAAAGGAAGATATTCAATCCCTTTTACGAGTTTTATGGAAAAGAAGGGTTATGGTTCTAAGACATCTACACATCGCACGTATGTAAGTATTGTAGCCGCAATGGAAGTATTAAACAATATGCTTGGAATAGCACCAATGAGTGATATTTGGAATTGTGCTTGTAATCTATTAAGCAAGAAAGATATGCGAGAAGTGTTTGTTTGTCAACCTTCTCATGAATCTCGCTTATCTTGGCTAGAATTTAACTATGATCAGTTCAAAAACAATAAATAATTTTATGATGATTTAGATGTCTTTGTTTTTCTTTTGTTTTTGTTTTCTTGGTTGGACTTAGACTAGTGAATTCTACATTGACTCGTGTCTTTTGGCTTGGGATTTTGACATGGAAATATTTATATAAATGCAATCTATCATTTGGAGTTCTTTACATGTTTAATATTTCCATATATGCTCGTTTGTCTTTCTTTCGCCATTTTTTCCTTGTTTTTATTGTGTTTTTTATATACTTGTTGTGTTAATAATAATATATTAATTATTTTTCATGAATGTTTTTATAGCTCAATGGAGCCTTGGGATATCAGAGATTATGATTCTATATGGTCGTCTTGAGATATAACAAATTGTGCTTTAATTCATCCAAATTTTTTTCTTGGTGAGGAAACTAACAAGGATGATAGTTGGGATCATCAAAAAGTGGATTGGTTCATCTTATGCCAAATAACAACACGTAGTATTTTGACATATTATGATAACTATATTCATAAGATTCCATGCCGAACATCTATGCGAACGGTCACATATTCATAGAGGAAATATTAAATGGACATGGAAAAAGATGTTATCAAGCTTTTCGCCTAGCAAAACCCGTGTTTATGGATTTATGTCATGAATTGACCCACAAATACGATCTTCATCCAACAAGAGGAATGCTCTATCTTTGAGGAAGTGGGGATTTTTCTTATGACTTGTGCTCATGGTGTTGATAATAGTCGATGCAAGAGATATTTAATCATTCAGTGAGACTATCTCAAGACACTTTCATAGAGTTTTAAAGGCTATTAGTAAGCTTGCTAATGATATAATTAGACCACATCCCGAGTATAATGAGGGCAAAGGATACCATACGCCTCAACTCGTTAGATAAATGTTTTTATCAAGATTTTGATGATTATGTTTAAATGAGTTTTTATACCAAAAATATGTTTATAAATGTTGTCCAAATACTCCTAAATGATTTAAAATGTTTTTACTAATTTTTGGAGTATTTCTTAGTATTTATTATTCGATAAAAATGGACAACACTTTTGATGGTTTTGTTTAAATTGGTTTTTACACCAAAACAATGTTTATAAATGTTGTCCAAATACTCCCAAGTGATTTAAAATATTTTTACTAATTTTTTGGAGTATTTCTTGAAGTTTATTTTTGATAAAAATCGGACAACACTTCAAATTGAGGTCGACCGGCCGCACAAGAGGTCGACCTCTGACCAAGAGTTGAAAAACGAAAGCGAACGAAACAGAAACAAATTCTCTGAAAAAAAGAAGGAGGGGGACCGATCAAGGGTGAGGCCGACCGGTCGCACCCTAGGGCGACCGGTCGCACCCCCGCCGACCTGGCCGACCCCCTAACGACACTGCACTGGATCGCACTAATTTTTCAAACGGTCGAAATCTTCAACAGGGCAACCTGCCGCCCTATGCTATTTTGTGACAGCAAAATTATGTTGTTTGAAATTTTTGACAACAAGATTTACTTTTGATTTTTGTACAATATTTCTACATCTTGTGATCTTCTTTTTGTAGACAAAAGTGAAGATAGAGGAGCCTATGTTGGGAGCCAATGTTGGTGAAGACTTCCCTATAAATAGAGGATGAATTGAAGACACAAGATACAACACATACAAGCATAAAACACAACAAGAAATCTGGAAATTGTTCAAGCTTTCATTTTTACATTCTTGTTGTAATAGCCTAAGTACTTTCACTTGCACATCTTTGAGGTCTAGGTTTTTTGATTCTTGATTACACTTGCACTCAATCTTTGTATTGGTTTCATAGAGTTGTAATCTTGAATTTTGTCCATCATTCAACACAAGACATCCTTGTGAGTATTCTTGTGGTAAGAATACACTTGGGTGATCTAGGTGATAGGTGTTTGAAGAGTGTGGTACTCTTCAAAGGTGGTGAAGGAAGATTGTGGTAATCTCCTTGAAGGTGTTGTAAGAGGATTGTGGTGATCCTCAAGGTGTTGTATTAATTGTGGTAATTAATAAAATCTTTTTTTTTGAAATCCATCCCGGAGATACTGGGGTGGTAGAGGATTAGGCCCTAGGTGGGTTGAACCTCTTTAAATCAACGAGTGTTGTTTAATTTCTCGTATTTACATTCTTGTCATTTACTTGTTGATTCGAAAAAGAGGGTGATTTGCGAAAAATCGGCATAATCTATTCACCCCCTCTAGATTATCGTAGCCACTGACTAACAAGTGGTATCAAAGCCAAACTCTTTGGCTAGCTCGTTCCGAGTAAAGAGGAAAGATCCATGGCTACGAATGAAGCTTATCTCACCACCGCGCTCCACCAACAAGCCACCACTATTCGACGCCAACAACTACGCATTTTGGAAAGACCGCATGGAGTGCTTTCTACAAGGGTGCGGATTTGATATTTGGAATGTGGTCATTGAAGGAGTTGCTCAACCAACAACAAAATTGGAGGATGGTACCACGACTCCCAAGCCGTTCAAGGAATACGATGAAAATGACAAGAAGGCTTTCTTTTTAAACGGTAAGGCCTTAAATATTTTACATTGCTCTCTTACCGCCATCGAATATAATCGCATAAGAGGCATACGGTCGGCACATGAAGTTTGGGAAAAATTAGAAACCATCTATAAGGGCACAAAGAAAGTGAAGCAAGCAAGAAAAATAATGCTTGTGAAAGACTTTGAAAATTTCAATATGCATGATGGTAAAAGCATATCAAAAATGGTGGAAAGGCTTGACAACATTGTCAATCCTCTTGTGGCTCTTGGAAAGGTCATCTCCGAAGAAGATAAGGTGACCAAAGTCTTAAATGCCCTTCCCGGCTCATGGTCCGAAAAGGTGACGGCAATCACGGAAGCTCAAAATCTTGAAACACTCAAGTTTGATGAGCTCATTGGGAACCTCCTTATTTATGAAGTATATCTCAAGGAGAGGAAAAATTCTCAACCATCCACCTCTAAACCGGGTACGCAAAATATTATTAAAGGCTTAGCATCTTCTTCTAATAATATTTATTATGCTAGTGATGAGGATGATGAAGAAACGGCTCTTGTTAGAAAATTTGCAAAATTTGTAAACAAAAATAAAGCAAGAAAGCCAAGAGACAATTCTTGTTTCAAATGCGGAAAATCCGGGCACTACATAGCCGATTGCCCAAAATTAGCGGAAGAGGAACAAAGAAGAAAAAACATTTTCCGAAAAAGAAGGCGTTAAATGCGGACGTCAAAACTTGGGATGAATTACTTGAAACAACCGACGAGGAAGGAGAATCCGAACATGGTCTTATGGTCATAGACGATGAAAATACCGAGGTACACTCTAATGCTTCATCTTCTTCCCTAGTTGATGAATTACAATGTGATTTTGATGAATTGCAAAATGAGTTTCAAAATTTGATTATTAAATACAAGAATTTGAAAAAGGAGCATAAAGAGCTTAAACTAGAAAAAGATAAATTATTTACTTCTTATGATTCTCTTGATAAGGCTCATGCTATTACTCTTACTATGGTCCGTACTCTTGAAACCGAAAAACAAACGCTCACAAATGATATTGAAAATTTGAAAAAGGATGTGCATCGATTCAATTTAAGTACGGATAAAGTCACAAAATTTTAGATGCACAAAGAGGTGAGCATTCTAAATTAGGACTTGGTTACAAACCTTTTCAAAATGCTTTTAAGAAAAAAGACCAAGGTCCAACCTTTGTACGTGCTTGTAGTCATCGTATTATTACTTGTTTTTATTGTGGTAAGAATGGACACTATGCTAGCAATTGTAAATTGAAGAATAATTTTAGCTATTATTGGAGACCTAAAGGTCTCAAAGCTAACCCCCATGGACCCCAAAATTATAGGGTACCTAAAGATAATTCCTTTGTAGGTTATAGGGGCTATAACAACAATGGAAGATTCAAAATGGCTCGTGGACAGCGGATGTTCACGCCATATGACCGAAAGAGAGAACTTTTACCAACATCAAGCTCCAAGAAGAGGGTATGGTCATGTTCGAAATGGCAAAGGAAGAATTCTTGGAAATGGAGAAATTGGTAACTCTTCTTTCTCTCTCTTAGTAATGTTCTTTTAGTAGAAGGGCTTAAGTTCAATTTGATAAGTGTTATCCAACTTTGTTATTCAAATTATAATGTTGTTTTTAATAAAGAAAAATGCCTTATTTCCAAAAATGATAAAATTATTTGTGAAGCAATTATAAAAGGCAATCTTTACAAAATTTGTACAAGTGATTTGGTTAGTCAAAATGTTTCTTGTCTTGTCGCAAATAATGATTTAACTAGTTTATGGCATAGGCGACTTGGGCATGTTGGATACAAAATTTGCAAACTATTTACAAAAACCAACATGTAAAAGGACTACCAAATTGAATTTTGAAAATCTTGGCTTATGTGACACTTGTCAAAAGAACAAATTAGTTAAGAGTAATTTTAAGCCCAAAAATGAAATTTCCACTACCAAACCCCTACAAATGCTTCATCTTGATTTGTATGGGGATATTGGTACGGCAAGTCTAAGTGGAAAACATTACACTTTTGTTATAGTTGATGATTTTTCTAGATATACTTGGGCTCTATTTCTTACAAATAAAAGCGATGCCGTTAATGAGTTTGTTAAGTTGTGTAGACTTATTGAAAATGAAAAGGAAGATACTATTAAGTCGATTCGAAGTGATCAAGGTGGAGAATTTGACGCGAATTTAGAGTCTTTTGTGAAACCAAGGGATATAGTCATAATTTTTTGGCTCCAAGGACACCTCAACAAAATGGAGTAGCCGAAAGGAAGAATCGGACACTTCAAGAAATGAGTCGGTCCATGCTCAATGAATTTTCAAAATATTTTTGGGCCGAAGCCGTAAGTACCGCTTGCTATGTCATTAATCGAGTTTATATTCGTCCTAAAATGAATAAAACTCCATATGAGCTTTGGAAAGGAAGAACTCCAAATATTAGTTATTTCAAAATATTTGGATGTAAATGTTTTATTTTGAATACTAAGGATCAATTAGACAAACTTGATCCTAAGGCCGATGAAGGAATATTTATGGGGTATTCAACCAAGAGCAAAGCATATTGGGTTTACAATAAGACTAGTGGGGTTGTTGAAGAATCCATCCATGTCAAATTCAATGAAGCTTGGTGTTGAAAGGATACCCAATGATGAAAGTGATGAAGAAATATTGTTGAACCCATTGTTCAAGATGATACTCAAAATGATCAACCTTCAAGCTCAAATGTTCCTCAAGAAGATAAAGGTGATACTTGAATCCTCCCGTAGCATTGAAATTTAAGGGGAGATCACCCAAAAGATCTTATTATTGGTGATCCCCTTGATAAAGTAATGACTCGAGGAAAATTTGCCGAGAAAGCTCTTATTTCTCAAAAAGAGCCTAAAAATGCTAAGGAAGCCATTGAAGATGAGGATTGGTTTTTAGAAATGCAAGAGGAGTTGAATCAATTTGAAAGGAATGATGTATGGGAATTAGTACCTTGTCCTCCATCTCAAACCATTATTGGTACAAAATGGGTATTTCGAACAAGCTCGATGACCAAGCAATATTGTTCAAACAAAGCAAGGTTATTGTCAAGAAGAAGGTATTGATTATGATGAAACATTTGCACCCGTAGACGTTTAGAAGCTATTCGTATTTTACTTGCCTATTCTTGTTTTAAAAATTTCAAGCTTTACCAAATGGATGTAAAATCCGCATTTTTAAATGGTATTATTCAAGAAGAAGTTTATGTAAAACAACCTCCGGGGTTTGAAAATTTTTCTAGGCCTAATGATGTTTATAGACTTAAAAAGGCCTTGTATGGTTTGAAACAAGCACCCCGTGCATGGTATGATAGACTTAGCTCTTTTCTTTTCCAAAATGGTTTTACAAGAGGTAAAGTTGATACTACTCTCTTTGTTTTTGAAAAAGGGCAAGATTGCTTGTTAGTGCAAATTTATGTTGATGATATTATTTTTGGTGCTACTAATGAATCCTTGTGCAAGAAATTTTCTAAGTTAATGCAAGGTGAATTTGAAATGAGCATGATGGGGAGCTCAACTTCTTCCTTGACTTCAAATTAAGCAATGCCAAGAAGGAATTTATATTTCTCAATCAAAATATACAAAGGAGCTTTTGAAGAAATTTGGCATTGAAGAAGGAAGAACCGCTCTACCCCAATGGCAACAAACGTCAAGATTGACAAAGATGAAAAAGGCAAGTCGGTTGATGAATCCAAATATCGAGGTATGATTGGTAGTTTACTTTATTTAACCGCAAGTAGACCGGATATTCTTCATGCCGTATGCCTATGTGCTTGTTTTCAAAGCAATCCCAAAGAATCTCATATGAGTGTCGCTAAAAGGATTTTTAGATATTTGAAAGGCACTATTCAATATGGTTTATTCTATCCAAAGAATGAAAATTTTTCTCTTAAAGGTTATAGTGATTCGGATTATGCGGGAAATATTGATGATCGGAAAAGTACTTCCGGATCATGTCAATTTCTAGGTGATTGCCTAGTTTCTTGGTTTTCAAAGAAGCAAAATTGTGTTTCACTTTCAACGACCGAAGCCGAATATATTTCCGCGGCATTTTGTTGTACACAACTTCTTTGGATGAAACAAACCTTAGCGGATTATAAATGTTCTTTTGAAAGTGTTCCTATCTTTTGTGATAATATATCCGCTATAAACATTGCTCAAAACCCGGTTCATCATAACCGTACTAAACATATTGAGATTCAACATCATTTTCTAAGGGATTGTGTTTCAAAACGAAAAATTGAGATATCTTTTGTACCATCTCAAGATCAATTAGCGGACATTTTTACAAAACCGCTATCTTCCGAGACTTTTGCGTCAATACGAGCTCGGTTAGGCATAATGCATATTGAATGAGGTCTATGATTGCATTTTGCACGCTTTTAAAACTTAGGGGCGAAAAATCGGATTTTTGGTTAAAAGCTCGGATTTTGGAAAAAAAGAAGAACAACATCGGGCTGGTTGGGGGGAAGGCCGACCGGTCGCCCATGACATCGACCGGCCCCCCCCCAACCGGTCGCCCCTCACCATTTTATGGTTTAAATCGTTTCTGTTTTCAGTTTCAGCCATTTTGGCTCAACTTGTCTATTTTTCGTCCCCTACGCACTTTCCACACAAATTTCACTTCAAATTTGTTTTATTACATACATTTTATATTTTGGACTTCATGAGGCTCGATTATCATCATCATTGTTCATCTTTACCGATTAGATGGTAGGAATTTCTCCTTTTAATCTCAATTGGGTTGAACCCTTGAGAATGTGCTTGTATCTTGATATATTGTTGAAATTCTTGTATTAATATGTTGTTAATGATGATTGATGATGTATGTATATTGTGGTATTGAAATTGGTGATGAAAGTTTTTGGCTTAAACGAATCCCAAAGGCATTATATTTCTCTTGTTTTGTTCAATGCACGCCAAGTGTTCGACAAAATGTCTCAATGAAAAATTTTTCACCTACATGCTTCTCTTGATTTGAAAAGCCTTATAAGTTTATAGAGATCATGTTTTATCAATCAAATGAGCTTTTACAAATCACATGAGCAATTTTTTTCTTTTTATTCGGAATTTAAGCTTAAATGCTCAATATGCTCGATAAATCTATAAAATTGCGCACTTTGACATAATTGTATGATGTTTTTATCGTGCTAACATTATTTTTGATGATTTCAAAGGGGGAGAAACAAGAAAAACGCTCATAAGCTCAAAGAAGCGTAAGTAAGCTCGCAAGAAAAGCTATTAGCTAAAGCTCTTAAAAGCCAAAAGCTATGGAATATACTTGGTCCATGTGATGTATTATGGACTTTTATACTTGACTAATGATGCTTTTCTGACAGGGGGAGCTTATAAGCTCATGATATTCAAGCTTAAGTTGTAAAAGCTAAGCTTTAAGCTTTTAGTTGTTGCTTGTATACTTGTTCTTGATATGCATATTGATAGGGGGAGCTTGTGCAAAAATGATTTTGAAAAATCTTTGCTCCTATCCTTGTGTGTTTGTACTTATGATAAATCTCGCTTATAATGGATTGATGTTTTAGACCGGAAAACTTGTTTTGTTTTAAAATCAACTTCCTAAAATTGTTTTGGTTTGTAATCATCAAAAAGGGGGAGTTTGTTAGATAAATGTTTTTATCAAGATTTTGATTATTATGTTTAAATGAGTTTTTATACCAAAACTATGTTTATAAATGTTGTCCAAATACTCCTAAATGATTTAAAATGTTTTTACTAATTTTTGGAGTATTTCTTAGTATTTATTATTCGATAAAAATGGACAACACTTTTGATGGTTTTGTTTAAATTGGTTTTTACACCAAAACAATGTTTATAAATGTTTTCCAAATACTCCCAAGTGATTTAAAATGTTTTTACTAATTTTTTGGAGTATTTCTTGAAGTTTATTTTTGATAAAAATCGGACAACACTTCAAATTGGAGGTCGGCCTTGGCCGCACAAGAGGTCGACCCGGTTTTTGAAAGAGTTGAAAAAATGAAACAGAACGAAAGAAACAAATTTTGTGAAAAAAAAGGAGGGGGACCGGTCAAGGAGGTGAGGCCGACCGGTCCGCACCCTAGGCGACACTCGGTCGCACCCCGTCGACCGGTCGACCCCCGACGACACTGCACTGGATCGCACTAATTTTTTCAAACGGTCGAAATCTTCAACAGGCAACCAAATAGCCCTATGCTATTTTGTGACAGCAAAATTATGCTGTTTGAAATTTTTGACAGCAAGATTTACTTTTGATTTTTGTACAATATTTCTACATCTTGTGATCTTCTTTTTGTAGACAAAAGTGAAGATAGAGGAGTCTATGTTGGTGAAGACTTCCCTATAAATAGAGGATGAATTGAAGACACAAGATACAACACATACAAGCAAAACACACAACAAGAAATCTGCAAATTGTTCAAGCTTTCATTTTTACATTCTTGTTGTAATAGCCTAAATACTTTCACTTGCACATCTTTGAGGTCTAGGTTTTTTTGATTCTTGATTACACTTGCACTCAATCTTTGTATTGGTTTCATAGAGTTGTAATCTTGAATTTTGTCCATCATTCAACACAAGACATCCTTGTGGGTATTCTTGTGGTAAGAATACACTTGGGTGATCTAGGTGATAGGTGTTTGAAGAATGTGGTACTCTTCAAAGGTGGTGAAGGAAGATTGTGGTAATCTCCTTGAAGGTGTTGTAAGAGGATTGTGGTGATCCTCAAGGTGTTGTATTAATTGTGGTAATTAATAAAATCTTTTTTTTTTTGAAATCCATCCCGGAGATACTGGGGTGGTAGAGGATTAGGCCCTAGGTGGGTTGAACCTCTTTAAATCAACGAGTGTTGTTTAATTTCCGTATTTACATTCTTGTCATTTACTTGTTGATTCGAAAAAGAGGGTGATTTGCGAAAAATCGGCATATCTATTCACCCCCCTCTAGATTATCGTAGCCACTTGGACTAACATCAACATCAAAGGTACATACCATTTTTTAAGGTATGTGATTTTTCACTTACAAATAGTAAGTTTACATGCATATTTTTAAATTTATAAAATAGTCATGAATTATCATATATTTCTTTTTTAACTTTATGGTTGATAGGATTGCATTGGAGCAATTGATGGCACACATGTTAAGGCTCGATTACCACAAGGAAAAGCAATACCATATATAGGACGAAAAGGATATCCCACACAAAACATTCTTGTTGTTGTAGATTTCAATATGTGTTTTACATTTGTTTGGGCTGGATGGGGAGGAGCTGCTCATGATTGTAGGATATTTGGAGAAGCTATTCGTAGTCCGGATCTCAATTTTCCTATTCCAAAAGGGAAAAAATATTACTTAGTTGACGTTGGATACTCACATATGCCTGGATATATGGGTCCATATAAAGATCAAAATATCAGATATCATCTTGATGATTTTCGTGGAGCTAGAACACGACAATTACGTGCACCGAGAAATTGGAAGGAAAAATTCAATTATTATCACTCCTCGTGTAGGAATTGTATCGAACGAACTTTTGGAGTCTGGAAAGCAAGATGGAATATTTTCGCTGATATGCCGTATTTTCATATTGACACACAACGAGAAATTGTGTTGACAACTATGGCAATTCACAATTATATTAGAAAGAAAATGTTCCGCATAAAGGCATTCCAAATAGCCGAGGATGAAAGTTATGAGCCATACACCGATCGATCGCGTTGTTGAAACATCAACTAGAAGCTTTGATGTAGAAGAAGAAAATAATCAATGCAATACTTATTGGATGGCGGTGCGTGATTCAATTGCTATGGACATTGCTGGAAGTAGATGATAGTTTCATTGGTGTGATTTAAACAATTTGATCTTCGTTTTTTTTATGACTCGTTTGTTTGACAATTTAGTTGTAATTTATTTATTATTGGGACTTTTAGATTTATGTAGGGAGTTAATTTATATTTTTTTATAATGTAGTAGTTGTTGGAATCTCATAAATAATTTATTCAAACATAAACATAATAGATAGAATCATTCCCATGCAAAAAAAAGAGGTAGAATTATGCAGAAATTTGAAGAGTCGTGATAATTCTAATATTTACATGAGAGAGGATCATACTTTTAAATATTTATATTATATAATAAACTATGATGAGTAAACAAAGAAATTTTTTTCGTTAAACATATTGTAACAGTTTCGACAATTAAAATAGTCATCAAGTTTATTTTAACTTTTTTTTTTTGCTTTTGTGATAAAAATATCCACTAAACTTTTGTTTGAAGCTAAACTAAAATTTACAATATGTGTGATAATATTTTAAAATAATTAAAATACAAAAATATGTCAAATACAATTATTTAAATAGTTTTAATAGTGTCATATCCTTTTTGATCATTATGACAGTAAAAAGATCTTATATTACCAAACACTTTAACAGCTTATAAGATATAAAACAGCTTATAAGCTCAACTATCTTATTTTATCCAAACACTCTGACAGCTTATTTTTAAAATAAGATCCAACATCTTATAAGCTCCTAAAACAGCTTATCAGATGTAGGAGCTTATAAGATGTTTTAAATAAGCTTAGCCAAACACCCTCTAAATGGGAGTGTGCACGGGATGGGACGGTTCGGAGATTTGGAAATCTCCAGAACCCTTCCCAAGTTCGGAGATTCTAAAAATAAAATCTCCAGAATCGAACCATAGAAAAAAATCTCCGTCCCGAACCATACCGAAAGTTCGGGATGGTTCGGTACGGAGATTCGGTTCTAATGGGATGGTACGGTGCAGTTCAGTTCAGGACGGAGATTAGCCATAAAAAAAATATACAAATTTGAAAAAAAAAAGAAAATCAATATAAAAATCACCAAACGGATATAATTTCAGTAGAGCCGGTCCAAAGTTTCGAGGGGCCCGGAGCAAATAAAAAATGGAGGCCCTAATGTTTACATAAAAAATATTAAAAATAACAAAATCAATTTTTAAATATAATTTATTGATTTAACATATATAATAAATATATTATATTGCAACTTTAACATATTGGTCTTACTAAAATAAATTACGAAAAAGATCGTTCAATATAATATACAATAAAAAAGACAAAAAAAGGAAAAACTACTAATAAGTTAGCTATGAAAAATTGATCTTCTTGCATTTTTATCTGCAAAATCATCAATTCAATTTTTCATAATCAAGTCTTTCTAAAAATTCACTCTCAATTGAAATCAAAGACAATGCATTCAATCTTGTTTGGGCCATTGTTGATCTCAAACATGACTTTAACAACTTCAATCTGGAAAAGCTTCTTTCTCGCGATGCAATGTGTCATGGAATGGTCAACAATATCTTGTATGCAATGGATGAATTGGGGAGACAATTCATTCTCTGCAAAAAGTTTAAAATTGCACTTGTTGTTTTTGCTTCCGTGGTAGCATATGTTGTATGATCTTCAATTCTTGATACAAATCATCTCCATCCAAATCTGAAGTACCTTGTCCTACACTTTCTCTTTTTTGTAATTTGTTTTTAAGAGTTTTGCATTTAGCCTTCAAGTCCCCATCAATCAATGAATTCAACTCACAACCAGTGAAAAGAAATCCAAACAAATCTTCATATTCCTCATATTGTTCAAACCTTTTCTTTAATGAGCCAATCGTCTGATCAACTATATATAAAAAGTAATGGACTCTAAAATCTTCCTCTGGAGATATTTGTTGGGAAAGCTCACACGAAAGCTCATCAAAATGTCTTTTTCTATGTATTTGTCTCCTCTCAGGAAAAATAGGATCAATCTCCATTGATGAAGCGAGTTCCTTAGTAGTATTGATGGCCTCTCTAAATCCAATTTCCCTATACTCTTCAAATGAGGCAATTAACCCTTTCACCTTGATCATAGCAACATCAATACGTCTTCAGATTGCAAGCTTTTGCTTACAAAGTTAACTTTACTCAATATATTAAACCAAATAACCATACCTATCAAGAATTCAAAGTTTCCAAGTTCAAATGATGCCAAAGACTTAGCTTCACTTCTTATTTTAGAGTCGATGTCTCTTTCTGCAAGTTCAAGTAAAGCTTCTCTTACTTGTTGAGTTTGAAGAGTGATAGCTTTCACGCTTTCAATACGACTTTCCCATCTAGTGGTTGACAATGGCTTTAGAGTTAAACCTTTTAGCGTCACATGATCTACTAAAATTTTCCACCTCTTTGTAGAATGCGAAAATAATGTATAAATCCGTTGTATCACTCCAAAAAAATCTTTTGATTTTCCACAAGAATTTGCAATATCACAAAGTGTTAAGTTTAAACAATGACAACCACATGGAGTGTACAATGCTCTAGGATTTATATCCAAAAGCCTTTTTAGAACGCCTTGGTGTCTCCCTTTCATATTCGCCCCATTATCATATCCTTGCCCTCTGACATTATCAATATCAAGACCAAGACTATTCAACACATTTTGCAACTCTTCAAATAACCCTTGTCCTGATGTATCATCTACATTCAGAAACCCCAAGAAATATTCTTCTACTTTTAGTGGACTTTTAAAAATATCAACACATCTTATAACTAGAGTCATTTGCTCTTGGTTACTAACATCTGGAGTACAATCGAGTATCACAGAAAAAAAACTTAGCTTCTTTGATCTTTGTAATAATAGAATTTTTGATTTCAGAAGCTAACATATATATCAACTCATTCTGAATTTTATGGCTAAGATAATGATGATGTACCTTGCTTTCAAGATGTTCTTTCATCACAGGATCCCACTCTGCAATCATCTCAACGGCAGACATAAAATTTTCATTGCTATCTTCATACAACTTTTCATTACTACCACGAAATGCTAAGTTTTGCTTAACCATTCTCCAATGCATTTTTGCCCTTTTGATTTGATCTTGAAAAGCATTATCAATTGTTTTACCTTTTTCCAATCTGATGTGCGACTCGTACCAACTAGAATAGTTGTTGATATGCTCAATACTTGACTCATCTATTTTAAGGCTGTTACAAACATGTACCCAATCACAATATCCCTCATTTGCTAGTTGACTTAGTAGAGGTCCTTTTTTAAACAATTTGCAACAAAAACAAAATACTTTGTGAAGTGCTTTTGAATACACCAACCAATCTCTATGGTGTTTTTGACCATTTGGCAAAATCCGAGTGTAGAAATCTGAAGAAAAACGCCTCTTCGATTCATCTTTGGGACCTTTTCCTGATAATACATCTCTTATAGGACCCTTTTCTACTAATAGATCCTTCCACTTCAGATCTAAATTATCCCAGTTTCTTGGATCAAATATGTCAAGTGAAACTGGTGAACTTGGTTCTTCATTTACTATACTAAGATCTTCATCATCACTTTCAGACTGAATAATATTTTCTCCATCACGATTAACATTGTCAATATTTTCCAAGTCATCAATACTTTGATTACTTTTAATCTTATTCACATCTTCATCTATATCATTTTCCAAGGCTAAGTCTTCATGCAATTCATTACCATCAATTTTTTCTTCATCGTCTAAATCTTCAAGTGACGGGTTTGAAGGTTCTTTTACAATAAATCTATCTAGTGCTCCTCTTTGAGACTCGATAAATTCTTCAACTTGTTTTCTTTTCTTACGCTTTTCATATCCACATTGATATTTCCGAGTAGGAGACATTCTTAATTTCTATTCAAAACAAATATACAAATAAAGCTAATTAGTACAATATCAAATCCTTCAATATAATCATATATTGCCACTCAACTTGAAAGCAAACAAATACAAAAATTCTACACATCAATTATATAGATAAAGAAATAATTCTTGCAAATAATGAAAACAAAAAATAAAATTTAACAATTCTAAATTTTAAGACATCATCTTACCAATATCAATGGAGGTTGGCTTTTTTTCTTGTAATTTGGGGGATGAAACTGATGTCGAGGGCGTCTCCAGTTGGAAGATGCAAATAGGTTTTAAACTTGCTTGCAATTTGATTCTTCTACTTGGTGTTTTGATTTTGAAAAAATAAAAATAAAAAGAAAGAGCAAAAAAACGTTGAAACTGGGAGCCAAAAATTGTAGGGTTTTCAAAAAAATGGGATAAGTTAAGTGGGCTTTTAGATAGGTCAAATTGGGCATTGTTTAATGTTGTTTTCGAAAAAAAAGGGGAAAAATCAAAATATGCGTCCACCAAGATTTGATATGGAGACCTTGCAGACTCCTTAATCTGCACGCTGCCACTCTGCCAACCGACCTTCTTGGTAAATTTTAGACAACAATTGTTATTTATCATTACTAAATTATATATATATATATATATATATAAAATTCTCCAGGGGCCCTTGCCGGCGGGGGGCCCTGTGCGGCGGCACCACTTGCACCGCCTCAGGCCCGCCCCTGAATTTCAGTTTCTTTTTAGTGTAGTATCAAATAAAAATTAAAATCATAATAGATAACACAATCCTAAATTCTAAACTTAATAACCTCTATAATACAATAATGTTCTATTATTTAGGCAATTCCTTTTATTGACTTAGAACAATTATAATTAACTAATAATTTTGATAAATTAGTATGAAACAAAAACTTATATAAATTTATAATCTCAATATCTCCTACTTAACAACTTAATATTATCAATAAAATTATATTTATAATTTATGTGATGTGGTAAAAAATTAAATATGATTTTTATTGTTATAATATGGTACTATTACTTGTTTAGAGTATGTTTCTCTTTTAAGTGCAACTTACGAATCATTTAACTAATTTTAATTTTAAAAAATTTACTCTATAATTAATATTAAAGTTTTTTAAAATTCATAATAGTTGCATATTATGGTCTTTTTAGAAATATGTTTTATATTCGATTTAGTTTCAAATCATTTGTAGTTAAATTCAATAACAAAATGTAAATAAAATAGAAATAATGTATAAGTATTTTATAAAAAAATCTTTAAAATTGGTTCTAGCTTCCAGGTCCCTGTTCGGTGGTGGTTTGGCATGGTTCTATGCGGTTCTCGATGACGGGTATTTGAAAAATCTCCAGAACTGTACCAAAAATATTTCCGGGACAGTACGGTTTGGGGAAAATCAAAAAGTCAATGGATATTTTCGGTTCGAAGATTTTTTGGTTCGAATATCGGTTCGATTTCAGTGATATCCGAGTCCCGTGCACAGTCCTAGTTTTAAACTATAGACCAAGGAAAATTAAGATAGAGAGGGGATAAAGAGAATTAATCAAACACAAAAACTTTGTATGAGACCTATCTCACAGATCTAAATTCGTAAGACGGGGCCTCACGTGGCCCCCATAATTTTCTCTCCTTGTTACCCTCTTTTCTCTCTCCTCTCTCTCCTTACCATCCGCACACCAAATATCTCATGGTCCTCTCTCTCTCCTCATATCCCACTCGTCTAGTGGTCCCCCTTCTCTCTCCCCCAACGTCCCTCAGTTATCTCTCACAAAAACTTATATGAGACGGTCTCACGGATCTAGTTCCGTGAGATGGAGCCCCATACCCTGACCGTAACCTGTGATCCACGGATCTGAACTACCCAGCCAACTCGCCCCTGTTCTATTCTCATTCTGTTTTCTCTTTCTCTCTCTATTCTATCTCTCTCTCTCTTCGTATTCTCTCAGACGAAAATTCTCCCACACACGAAACCGAAACCGCCCCCACCACTCCTCAACCCTCGCCCACGTCTCTGAAAACTATCAAAACCGTCCGTTCAAGGGTCTATTTCTGCGATTTATGTGCGTGTGTTTTCATATCGAGCATAGTCATTTAAAGTTTGAAAGCAAAACCAGGTTTTCCTTTCAATGTATGTAATTTTTCTTTTTTTTTTTTTGGTTCTATTCGATTCGTTTGGTTCTGTAGCTATTTTGAAAGTTGTTTCATGGATATTTTGGTTCTGTAAACTGTGTATATGTTAGGGTTTAATTTTTGTATGTCAGGGTTTAATTTTCAGTTCGTATTTTGCTAGGATTTTTTTTAGCATGTTTTTTTTAAGTGAAGTGTAGACTATGGGGGTTAATTCGAGCATGTGTCTTAGATGTATTTTTAGGTTTTTGTAGTTCGTAATCGAAATACCATTGTGTTTATTAAGTTCTATGTACATGTATAGTATCAGTTTTGACCTTACAAGTATTACTTTTTGTTGTAAATGTATCAGTTGTTATAAACAAAGTATTACATGTGTTTTACATGTATTTTTAAGAGTTATGTATTTCGTATGTAAGTTTTTTAGTATCACTTTTGCCCTTACAAGTATTACTTTTGGTCGTAAAAGTATCGATTGTTGTAAAGAAAGTATTACATGTGTTTTTTATTATGATTTTTTATATAATTTTGTAATACTATGAAAACTATCACTTTTTATATAACAAGTATCACTTTTTATATAACAAGATAACTTTTTATATAAAAAATATCACCTTGTATGTAAAACGTATCATGAGTTTTTTGTAATGATATAGGGCCTGTTTGTTTATGTTTCCATGGTCCATTTCCAGTTTTTGGAGTTGGAAATAGAATTTTGAGAAATTATTGATTTTCGTGTGGAAATTGGGATTGTGTTTGGATGAATGAATTGAAATGTGTTTTATGTAGGGTTGGAAATGAGATTGTGTTTGGTTTGAGTAGTTTTGAAATATTATTTTATGTATATAATAATTGAAAAGTTGGTAGTGGTAGGGTCCACTTCAATATTTTAATTTGAATATATAATATTATATTTGTAAGATTATAGTTGGTGGGTCCCATTAGATAGTTATAATTTAAAAATAGTAATATTTTAAGTAGATAAAGTTGATAATGGTGGGTCCCACATATATAATTGGGTTAAAATATGAGAGTGATTGATTAGTAATGATGAGTGATGTAGGGTAGTGTATAGGTTTGAGAATAGAAATTATAAGTTTGAGATGTTGTTTTATGTGAAAAATAGAAAATGAAAATGATGATTTCCATTGAAAATTTTATGAACAAACATGATTCCATTTTTATGTATAGTTGGAAACTGGAAAGAGGCCATTGGAAACATAAACAAACAAGGCCATAGTGTTCCATATGTTTTTGTAATGAAGTGTATACTATGGGTTTAATTTGAGCATGTGTTTTAGTTGTATTTTTAGGTTTCTGTAGTTCGCATACAAAGTACTATTGTATTTATGTTCTTATGTAAATGTATCACTTTTGCTTTTACAAGTATTACTTTTGGTCGTGAAAGTATCAATTGTTGTAAACAAAGTATTACATTTGTTTTTTTATTATGCTGCTTACATGATTTTGTAATACTATGAAAAGTATCACTTTTTATATAACAAGTATCACTTTTTATATAAAAAGTATCACCATGTAGGTAAAATGTATAATGTGTTTTTGTAATGGTATAATGCTCCATATGTTTTTTTATAGGGTATTACAATAGCTGGTGAATCAACAATAGTTCATGTTACGGATAAGGGAGTTACAAAACAGAAAGTAGAAAGAAAAAAAGGGTATTACAAGGTTAAAGCCCGGAAGTCTGGAGATGGAAAAAGAGCAAGGGAAGAGAAAGGAAACGTGTTGCTGGGAAAATGAAAGTTGATAAGGATGTAACACCGAAAAAATAAGAAATTGACGATGAGGATCAAAATATTGTAAAGAAGATGAGGATTCCAGGGAAAGTAAAGAAAGATGTGACTGAAGAAAGGTAATATATAATGTTTTTAGTAATAATCCTTTTTGTCGTGTTTTCTGTAAACAGTGTTTTTTGTTTATTTTGCAGCGAAGACAAAAAAAATGTGGTGGACGAGGAGGAAGGTGGCAAGAAGAAGAAGAAAGCTAGGTATAAATGTATTTTTTGCTATCAATAAAATTTTCTATGTGAACAATGATTTGGCGGGTTTTTTAACAAAAAATTGTGAATTACTAATAATTTTACACATTTGGGGTAGATTCCAGTTTTTTTTAAAAATTTAAAGTGGGTCGCTAGTTGAGTTAAGACTAAAGATGAGCCGTTAACTCGATTAACGACTGCATGTTTTTTTTTCTTAAAGTTGATTCCAGTCGTTATTACATTTCACGACTGCATGTTTTTTTATTTTTATTTTTTAAAAGTTGATTCCAGTCGTGATTACATTTCACGACTGGGTAGGCACCATTTGCTGATAAACTTTATATATTTTATTGGTTAACTTGATAACTTGTGGGTGGTGTTTTGAGGATGTTGAAATACACTTCTTATATTCTATTTTTTTTTTCTTATCCGAAATGTACATGTATTGTCTATGATATACATGTTAAAATAATTAATGGACTAATGTAATTATTGTTGCTTCTTTGCCGGAAGATTTCATTTCAAAATTCTGTAAACACCACCTATAAAATATGAAATTAACAAATAAATTAAATAAAGTTAATATCAGTAACTAAAGGGATCAAAAAATATGAGCATGAATTAAACTTCAAATTACAACTATATATATCTACTAGAACCGCACCCTTGTGTTACACGGGATTGTCAAAAGACAAAATTTGGTGTCACAAATTTATTTGTAATAGTTATAACCTTACAGTATATTCAAATACTAATTAAAAATATTAAAAAATAAATTCAATATTTAGAAGATTATCATATAAACCGTTACTTCAGCACGGTGCTGACTTGAGTGTCGTAGGGACCTCCTTGGGATAACCCCGAGGCTCGTCTAACGTTTGTGTGTGTGCAGGTATTTTTATTCAATATAGTTTACAAAGAAGTTTTTCAGAGCTTAAAGTGAAAGGTTTATATGATAATCTTCTAAATATTGAATTTCTTTTTTAATATTTTTAATTAGTATTTTGGTATATTATAAGGCTATAACTATCACAAATAGATTTGCGACACCAAAATTATCTTTTGGCAATCCCGTGCAACACAAGGATGTGGTTCTAGTAGATATATAGCTGTAACATTTATTTGCAGTTTAATGGAAGTGGAAATGGGTCGAATAGCCCTTTCCAAAATGTAAAGATGAAAAATAGCCATCGTTTGTAAAGACATCCTTTATAGCCATTTTGGCCAAGCAAATGACGTTCATACCCTTCTAGCATGTTTGTTTGATATTTGGACTATTTCTCTCTTTTTCACTTATCTCTATGTGCCTCTTACTCTTTATTTCAAGCTTTTTTAAAAATTGAATTTGTATATTTCGTTTTCAAATATGTAATATGAGTGTTGAATTATAGATATCGAAAAGAGTATTAATTTGATATATTATACATGCAAAACGGATTTAAAACGAAAAAGTTGTGTGAATTCAAAGTTTTTTTGGTGAAAACAAAATAATCAAGGTTATAATAAGTGAAAGAATCTGGATGTCAAGTTATCAGAACTTGATGTCGAGTCACAGTAACTCGATGCTAAGTTACAGGGATGTGTGTCTTTGTGCAGTTAAATTGACTCAAGGGCAAATTGGGTTTTTCACACCCTAAAATGGCTAAAAAAACATGTGTTTGAAAAAGATGGCTAAAAAATATTTTGGTTTGATGGGAATGGCTAAAAAAAACCCCACTGTTAATGGAATATAAAGCTCCATTTGGATGGAAGGATTTGAGCTATGGATTTCAAATCCATAATAAAAAATTCATTGAGGTTGTTTGGATTGAGTCATTTTGTAATGGAATCTAAATCATTGTAAGCTATTTTTAGAGTTACTTTAGAGGATTTCAAATCCTCCATATTTGGAGTCATTTGAAATCCTTCCCGAAATCCTCTCATTCAAATGCGGTTCCTAAAGATTTTGTGCTCATACTTTTTGATCCCTTTAATTACTGATATTAACTTTATTTAATTTATTTGTTAATTTCATATTTTGTAGGTGGTGTTTACAGAATTTTGAAATGAAATCTTCTGGCAAAGAAGCAACAATAATCACATTAGTCCATTAATTATTTTAACATGTATATCATAGAGAATACATGTACATTTCTGATAAGAAATAAAAAATAGAATATAAGAAGTGTATTTCAAAATCCTCAAAGCACCACCCACAAGTTATCAAGTTAACCAATAAATTATATAAAGTTAATATCAGCAAATAGTGCCTGCCCAGTCGTGAAATGTAATCACGATTGTAATCAACTTTAAAAAAAATTAGAAAAAAAACATGCAGTCGCGAAATGTAATAACGACTGGAATCAAATTTAAAAAATAAAATAAAAAAACATGTAGTCGTTAATCGAGTTAACGACTCATCTTTAGTCGTTAACTCAACTAGCGACCCACTTTAAATTTTTAAAAAACCTGGAATCTACCCCAAATGTGTAAAGTTATTAGTAATTCACAATTTTCTGTTAAAAACCCCTGATTTGGTTTGTTAATTATTAGATATTTTCTGAGAAATATGTCTTATTTAATTGCAGGGATTTTATTTCGCAATGTAAACCCAGGAGTTGTTTGAAGTTATAAGTAGTTTAACTGATAGACAAAAGAAAGATGTAGAAAATATAGGTTTTGGGAGTTTGTTGAAGTTTTCAATTGAGTCATCATCCCCATGGATATGGTGAGAAGACTGGTAAAAAAATTTAATGGTACCAGTTGAATGTTGAGATTTGATAATTTTGCTTTTGCCGTAACTGCTGACGATATTCAGGACGTCTTTTTAGTACCTATGGGGAAGAGACAGACTATTGAAGAGCTTACGCGGCGTAAGTCCGTTGTTTTTATGGACGAGTTGAAGGAGAATTATGGCATTGATGCTAACAGTTTAGTGCCTAGTTTGAAGAATGTTTTTAGTACGTTATTGGATGGTGGTGATGATTTTAAAAGAGTTTTTGTTATTTATTGTTTGTTTGTGTTTTTAACACCAAGGAGCAATATTAAGGTGGATTTGAACTATATAATATGTTTTGGTTGATGTGAATAGGATAGGAGAGTACGACTGGTGTTCGTACATTTTAAAAAAATTGTGTGTGGCAGTGAACAAGTACAACGAGAATCTGAGTGCAAGATATGTCAATTGTTGCGTTATTGTGTTGTTGATTCTATACTTTCATAGAATGAATGGTCGGATCTGAAGATAATACCACCCCGATGGTCTCCCTTTCAAGCTGCCCAGGGTAGCCTTCCAAATAAACAGCTTGTTGACATCCTCGAATCTAGGCCTTGGGAAGCCGAGCCAGTGGAAGAGAACGACCATCCCAATCATCCTTCCCCAGGTAAGTGGATGTACTTGGGACAACGCAATTCCCCACCTCTGAAACCATGTTGTAGTCAACCTTGGGAGAGGTAACCTCAGTCCGTACAAGAGACTCTGGGCATACATAGAGATACACCCAATTGGAGGGAGCTCGGGCACCTCCTCAGCATCTGGCAGCCAAAACCGCATAGAGTCCGGGATATTATAACCCTGATATAGAGCATCCAGCTCAGACTGCATCAACATACCCGGGATCAAGTTCTAGTCGGTTTCGGTCCAATCTGTCCTAGAATTCATTGGGGGCCTTCGAATTGCGCCCTAGACCCCTTCAGCTATTTAACCTGATGTCGAAGGCCTAACTCCACACCCAGTTCCACTCGGCCCAACTCCTCGCCCAGTTCTGTTCGGTCCAGTAGCCTTGTCCCTGCTCGGCCCTGCGCCGCGCCCCACTCCATGGGCCAAGTTTCCTCTCCACCACTTGGTCCTGGTACCCCAGTTCCTCTTATGGGCAGTTCCTCAGGCCCATACATCACTTCACCCTTTATAGCATCAATTGGGGCTGGAGACAGAATTTCTTCATTCTCCTCTCTTCGCAACGGGGTCTTGTATTCGAAACCTTCATCTGAACTCGTGATGTCAACTATATCATCACCTCCCCCTTAGGAAACCTCCATCTCAGAAGGAGGATCTTCAACCTCTACATCGACAGTGTGATCTCTGTTTTGACTATTTTCCATGGAACCAGACATTTTCAAGAAAAAAAAAAAGAAAGAAAAGATCGCTAGAAAATTACCAAAGTAGGCTTGGGATGCTTTTTCTCTCAGTTGCCGACCTAAAATCTGCTCGTTCTTCTTCTCTCTCTGGTATACTTAGTACGCGAAAGCAAAAGTGAAAATGAAGTGGGCAAAGGCCTATTTATAAGCAAAAAATTTAATGAAAAGGCGCGTCCATTTAAAAAGACGCGCCCATTGGGAAAGACACGCCCTTCCAAATACATTTCAAACCAACAGTCATGTCGTTTGGGTTCACGTGCCTCGATGGTCCAATCACAGGCTGCCACGTATCTGCCATAATTTCCCCAGTTAATGTGTCGTTTTAGTGATAAATGATGATTGACAGCTGTCAACCGTTTCAAATTTATTCAACTTCTCTCTCTTCAAGTTCAAACCCGTCTCGGGACATCTCCTCCTTGGCTTCAAACTTGGGGGCTATTGATGATGCCCGAGCTGAGCTGGACAAACTTGTGATAATTAATACGCTCACGTGGCAATCCAAGACCTGCTGACGTGCCCCCACACTTAGCCGAGCTGACAAGCGAAGCCGACTTCAGCCCAACTGAAGGCTTTCCAAGGAATCAAGTACTTCCCACAAAATCAACTCTGACTGAGCTGAACTTCCATTGGCAGACCAAGCAGCCACCTGGCAAGGCACCAGCGGGATAAGTCAATAAGCGCTTTCCATCACATGGCAGTCATGCAACTCATGCATAGCAAGAAGGAGACAAGTGTCCCACTAATATTGTAGATATAATGATTGATAGGCTATTAAATGTAATAGTATAAACGGAACTCATTTATGAGGAAAATGCCAAGAAAAAACACATATATAACTTTGTAAATTCAAACTCTGCCAAGTCAGAGACCGACCTTAGCTCATCAGCTCGACATTTCAATAAAAAGGCATTTCACAACCACTTTTTACATTTTGCAATTAATATTTTTACATTTTGTGTTGTTGAGCGAATTATAGCATCAACAATTACATCTGGGAAAATATTTTGGTAGGTACGTGCATAGGATGGGAAGCGTCTTAAAGCCAACACTTTGAAACTGATCGTTTTGATAAACCAGTATGCTTATAACTGTTGTAATGCCTAGAGTTTGTATAGGAAGATGTTTTGTCTTGTTGCAGTCAGTTCATTTCCAGGTTTTCATCTACTAGCTTAAGAAGATGATGATGCCTAAATGCAGGGCCGCTCCTATTGTAAGTCGAGCGAGTCGGTCGATTCGGGCCCGAAAAAATTACAAAATTTAGGGGCCCAATTTTTTTGTATACCATTTATATATAGTACATATCTAAAATAAATAAGACAATAAACAAATTGTTGGTTTGTCCTAGTGGTTAATGCATTCCACCTTAAAAATCTCAAAATATAGAGACCAGGTTCGGATCCTATTGAGTACAGGGGATTTTTCGATTTTTTTTTGTATTTTGTTTATTCAGATTTGAAAAAGAAAAGCTCTCCACAAATGAAGGGCATATATTCCTTTGGGCCTCGGGCACATATTCTTTTGGGCCTTGTAGCCTTGTTAGTTGATAACAACATATCACATTTAATTTTCCTTAAAGGCCTTAAATTAAATTTTCTCAAATGAAAGAAACAAAACAATTGGAAAAAAAAATGGGGCCCAAATTTTAAAGTTCGACTCAGGCCAAAAAATTGGTAGGAACGACCTTGCCTAAATGGTTATGGTGGCATAAGTAGGGGCGGATCTTAGAGGACACAGCACTGGGCTGAAGCCCAGTGCAAACTACCAAGAAGCCCGTATATATATGTGTGTCATGTTGTGTTTGTGGATTAAACTTAGGCCCAAAGCAGGGCAGATCTTAGAGGAGCACATCACCGGGCTTGACTCGGTGCAAACTATCAAAGAAGCCCGTGTATCTATGTGTGTCATGTTATGTTTGTAGATTAAGCTTAGGCCCTAGCCCACTAAAAAGTCAGCCCCATCTACTTCTATTAATTTTATCTCCGAGCCCAGCACACCAATCCAATTGTCCAGTTCAACTAATTCTTATTTAATAAAAGAGTTCATTTATTTTAAATAAGTAAGACAAAATCACTTTTCCATTTCCAATTGAATGGAGGAGACCTAATGCAAAGACCACAAAGTCAAAGCTTAGAGTTTTTTCCTCATGATTCCTTAATGTTTTTGTAAGAAAATCTATAGGTAAACATTATGATAATTGTAAAGTGTAGGTAAAATTGTTATAGGTAAAATTATTATAGGTAAAATCATTGTAGGTAAATATTTACCTAAAGAGTCTAAAACTTTTATTATTTACCAATAGTATTTTTGTCGGTAAATTTAAAAATCGTCGATATAATTTGGGGGAAATTAATATTTTTATTCTGTAGGTGACTGTAAAATTTAGTGACAAAATTATTTATGCCAGCAAATTTTGTCGGTAAACTAGAATTTTATTGTAGTGTTTTCTTAATTATTCTTATAATTTTTTCTTATTTAATTAATTTTGTTGTCATTATCTACTTGTTGTGTATGATAAAATATGCATCTATTTTTCTTTAATGGATTGTCTTTTTCCTCTATCGAAGATACAAAGTAGTTTATTTAGATATTAAAGAATAATAAAATAATTATTTTAAATCTTCATTGTATTAGCTAATTTTGTTGACATTATATATCTTGTTGTATGTTGGTATTTTAATGAATTACTACATACTAAATTATAATTCTCTTTGAAATTAATTGAGATTTTTGAGTGGTACTTTGTAATTATAAACATTATTAGCTAAATCTTAAAGTCATTCCAAGAAGGGGCAAAACACTTTCTTATGCTGCCTTCAAACAACAACATTTTCTTAAGCAAAAATTTGATCCCAGTGAATATAGCCAGCAACGTGACTTTATGAATATTCAGTTTTTAGATGAATTTTATGCTTTGAAGTATGAGGTACAACTTCAAATAATATTAAAACAATCTTTGTTATATATATATATATATATATATATATATATATATATATAGGAGGGGTTATATGAGACCACCTTATAGGGTGAGTCCGTAGGGACTAATCCTAGCCACATATCTAGATTTTCTAATGGTTGTGATTTTAGAGCTAAAATTACAAATTAAATGCTGGAAAATGGAGGGAGGGGTAAATTAGTAATCCTACATAATTACCCAACAAAAACGGATTCTGTTAACATTTATAATCACGCAATATCTCTGCAAAATCAGTGATCCAGCAAAATCGGCGTGAACAGATAGATCTCTTTCTTCTTCTTCATCGAACGTTTTTCATGAAATAAGGCGAACCAGCATCCCTAGCTTGAGTAGAACACCATTTTTGCTGCGTAATTTTGTGGAGAATTAACTGCATATCATGATACATGCAGAAGAGATAAACAACATATTTGAAGAAGAATTATACACATCACTTGGAAAAGGTATGTATGATATTCATCATATTCTGCAGATATAAAATCAGTATCGCAATATGATGCTAGCTAATCTGCAATGCAATTCGTAATTCTAAAAAAAACTCTCAACAAAACTCTGTAGTCATATATCTGCATATGAAGGTAACGGTTTCTGCTTACGTGGTATCGTCATACTGCTTATGAAAAGCATTACTTCGTTAGAGTGTTAAAAATTGCAAAAAAAAAATATCATGAAAAAATGCTCTCAAAAATCATGCATGTGAATAATTAATTTGTTGCTTATGAATAAAATCGTTGCTGCTTATGTAATATTGTTATGTTGCTTGTAAACACATGCATGCTTCATGAAAATATGATTGCTTATGTAGAATCTCAGTAGTGCATATTAACAAGCAATATATTGCTTAATAACTGATTGGTACATATATGCCAGGGAACAACATGAAAATATCTCGAGAGCGACTTGAAATATTGACTGACTCTACGAAGTAATGGGATACCTGAATGTGAACAACAAATCAAACCTCAACAATCAATGATTTTTGATGATTTGTCTAAGGGAGTACAATTCTACCGAAATTACGACCAAGTTGCTGGTTTTGATGTACGAATAAGTACAACAAAACGCTTCCAGAGTGAAATAGTACGCGTGCAATATATTGTATGCAACAAAGAGGGATTCAAGAATGTTGCCAAATCATAGAAAGAGGATAACAATAAAGCTAACGATACCGATGAATGTTCTGAAATCAGACACAGAACCTCCGGACGAGTCGGATGTATGAACAATTCATATGCAACAAACTTCAAGTACATAAACAATGTATGAACAATTCGTATGCAATGAACTTCAAGTACAAAAGCAATGTATGAACAATCCATATGCAACACAACTACATTAGGCTTAAAATCGCAAAAAAGTTATACATAAGTGTCCCCCATATATTACATATGCAACAAATTTGTACTACATAAGCAAGAATTGTAATATGTAAGAATACATTGATAATATAAAAACATATTGTTTGGGAAATAACTGTTATCTCTTTGTAAGCACCAACATGCTTCTTCATATGCATACAAAATATCCTTCACAAGCAACATATCTATTTAACATTCATAAGCCGCATCAAATTTGTTGTATTGCATATCTACACATGCATTATACTAAGTCTACATTAGCATTGCATGTACAAATAAAACAATTTGCTTATGTAGAATAACACAATTGCATATATAATATTTATACATGAAAAAAAATTAGATATACACAGGATAACCATCCTATAAACTTTACACATAAAAACTTCGTACATACCCAAAAAATAGAAAAGTACGATCCTACCTACATGTTTATCAAAATATTTGTAACATGACATCATAAAACAAAAACCGCATAAAGGTATCTTGTTCGACATAGTGTTACAATATCAAAATCAAATTCCTACAAAAAGCCTAAGAACACAATTTCTTCATCCATTGTACTTTTTTGCCTCGAGCAAATTCTTCGCCTTGTGTTCGTTCGTGTCAGTCAACGCAATAGCAGCGGAGTACTTCGCCCACAACATGGATAACTGTGCATAATTTTTCTTCTTCAACCCACTATCCTAGTTCCTCATGCATCCGCCCATGTATGTTTCCATGTGGCGCATGGCAAAAACACCACAATCCACCTTATTATTGTTGTCCCTCCAGTCCATAGCCAGCCTCAACACTTCAAAATTCTGTATATAACGCACATCCAACGTACAACCTTTGGACAAAATGTTCTAAGCAAATATCTGGCGCTGCAAAAGTCACAAAGCATGTGCATCAGAACAATTTCATATGCACATACTTTCAACTACATAAGCATTTAATGAACACTACGCATGCAACACTACTACTAAAATCTAACTGATGAAAATTTCACATGTAAATAGTAATACCTTCATAAGCAGAATTACACAATTACACAAGCGTGCAAACAAAAATATACATAAAAAATAGAATTAAAGTGGAGTCAAATTATTCAGCATTCCACAAGCACCATAAACAAACTAAACAAGCAACCTTAACAACTAACATAAGCAAATGAAAAAGAAAGAAACACGTACGTGAAAAAAACAACCACCAAAATAGTTCTGAACAAAAAAAAATCAATGTGCAAACCGATATGAAAATTACACAACAACAACTAAAAATAGATTGAAGTTGCAAAAATCGAACGAACAAACACGAATTATGAACCTTCATAAACCCTATAAAGCTGGCAACTACCTACAAATTGAAACCTTCTAAAATACAACCAAGAGAGATGAAAACTTACCTTCAAAACAACTGCAAATCCTTCGAAATCGAACTCGAAGACTTAAAGTCAGAAATTGAACTCGAAGATGGAGAGAAAAAATTTTGAAACTGAAACGCTGGAGAGAGAGAGAGAGAGAGAGAGAGAGCAAAGACGTGAAGGGTGGGTGATCGACGTGAATGAGGGAGTGAGATTTCAATAACTGATTCTATAATGCAAAATGACCACCCTACCCTTCTTAATTGTTGAAATAAAAAAATAAACATAAAAAACCCCTAAAAATCTAGACCACCCAAAATTATTGATCTATGGTTAGAATGTGTCCTAAAGGACTTACCCCAAGTAAGATGACTCATTTGATCCATATCCTATATATGTATATTGCAGTTAAATATTACTTTTTAGCCCACCCTACTACAAATTTCTGGATCCACCACTGGACATAAGGATTTGCGTGACAACTCTTTAACCATTCAACCAATTCTGAGTGATTCGTTGCTTCATTTTCACCACAAATTCGAGCTGTCTCTAGAAACTGTTAACCTGGCCTTCAAATATGAGGAAATATGGGCCCCTGGTGTGTACATTAAATTTAATGAACATATCTATATGCAAAATTCATATAAACATTTGCAGCTAGGTATAACATTGATGTGGGTTTTTTTGCAGGTGAATGAGTTAATATGCATCTGAGAAATAATTTACTCCAATAATCAGGTCTTGGTTATGGAAAAGCGGATATTGGGCGAATTGGATTGTTATGTTGTCTTGCTCTTTGAGCACAAATCCAAGCGGCTCATTAGAAAAAACTGGGTTCAGATTCATTTTCAACAACTCATATTAACATTTTCAATCTTAGCCACACATCTACCCCAAATGAAACTTACCTGACTTTCAATACTATTGGTGGATAACATGTCATGGTTGGCGATGGCCTCAACAGCGCATATTGATGAATATAGGATGTATAAAGGGAGAATTTCACTTGTGCGCCATTCATTATGTGGCACGTCAATGGCAGTTAATTCAAGTGTATGCTCGAAAGCATGATTTGCCGTCTTCGATATCTTTGAATATGATTTGCTTGAAAGAAGCAAAGTCAATGCGTGTTTTTTGGATCAATTTTGTGGCAATATTTGAGCAAGCTTTAATTTGTGCAGGATCAACAGATGTAAGTCCATCCTTTGGCTTCCTTGTACATGCAGAACATGTGATTCTGTCAGTGGTTGAAGTAGTTTGGTAAGAAATTAGTTTCAAAGGGCTGAAATGCTGAATGATTTGTTGTGTTTCTAGAATGTCCATCTCTTTTTCCTCTTAGTAGCAATGTAAATGCACAAGACAATCAATATAACTTACACAATGTGGAATAAAATAGAATGTGAACACCCACAGGTTAGACTTTAAAGACTTGTCTCATCTGACCAACTGAATTACAAAATTTAAATTTTGTCTCATTGGTCCATGAGTTTTACTTTTTTTTTTGTTTGTTTGTTTAAATGCCGTAATCAATCGGACAATTCGATGTCGATAGTTTCAAAAATCAAAGGAAACAAGACTTAGACTATTGTGAAAGAGCATGGCTAGTGACACTGGCTCCATTTTCTTGTTAATGGAACTGAATGAGGAAACAAAAATGAAGTCCTTTATTGGAAAATCCTCCATCTGTCGATAAGTCCTTAGCATCAGATTAATAGGATGTCTTAAAAACTTATACTAAGTCGGGCTATATGTTTAATCCAATTTCACAGTTTTGTGGTATATGCAAACTTTTTTAATCCTGTATTACTTATTTTACTGTCAAATTAATCATGATAACTAATCTGAGCATCTGCTTCTATTTCAGATGTTATTAATTGTTTCAATGTGAGAGGTTCAAATCATGTCAGACAAGATATTCACTTTGATCTGCAAAATCATTACACTTATAACATAAACTGCCAGCCCTTTTCTTTATGTGCATTCAAAACTCAATCATTGTGTTGTGACTAGTGATTCTACATTACATTATCAATTCAGTACATCAATGTGATGTATAAATAAACGTTTTTGTTTTCCTGTCTTACCTAAAAACTGGAGTGGGTGCCACCCCACTTGGGTGTATTGCCCTTGGATCAAACACACACCCATGTGGGTGTGTGTGTGTATGTGATGATCCAAGGGTGATCAACCCATGTGGGTAGCCACCCACATGGGTAGCATAGAACAAACCGACTTACATTAACACAGTCATCAAGTTGAACAAAGTACATCAGGATTCATATTACAATGTTTCAGATTAAAAGACTCTTTCCGTAATCCAATTTCATGTTCTCATCTGTCATGATTCAAGTAGCTTCCCACCTCTCAACATGTCAGAAGCACATGAGAAATTTCGACCAAAATGGACGTCTCGATTTCACCTGGAAAACTGGAAAATGTTAATTGCCTTATACATATATTCGTCCATGTGCAATGAAAGTTCATGTTAATCATCATTTCGATGCTTAAAAGTCCTTATTTTAACAAAGGCAAAATTGTTTTTTTAGTCCTCTAAGTGGAGCCACTCGGAGATTTAGTCCTTTTTTTTCTCGACTTTGAGTTTAGTCCTTTAAATGGACAAAATTCGGACTTTTAGTCATGTTACCTGCTATAACAGGTAAATGTTACCTGCTAGTGGATTTTCTTTAATTCAAACTTTAAATAAATTTATAAAATTTATTATTTATAGGAAATAATATGAAATTCTAAAATTTATAGGAAATAGATTATTTTATTTCTAAAATATGAAATTCACAATTCAAATAAAAATTAAAAGTATAAAATTAAAACTCATTTTTTTATCATGGATAATATTCTATTATTTTTTAAAATTTATTTAAAGTTTGAATTAAAGAAAATCCACTAGCAGGTAACATTTACCTGTTATAGCAGGTAACAGGACTAAAAGTCTGAATCTTGTCCATTTAAAGGACGAAACTCAAAGTGGAGAAAAAAAAAAGGACTAAATCTCCGAGTGGCTCCACTTAGAGGACTAAAAAAATAATTTTACATTTAACAAAACTTATATAAAACAGTAACTGTCTTTGGTTCTACAGTTAATAAAATCAGTATGATCAATTAAAGAAAGGTAAAAATTAACATCCTCCAAGATTAATAAAGAAGATTCTTACATTTTCTATTTCTGTTATCTGATCTTTCAACTGCATCCTCTCATTTACCGCATTCAAATGACCGTTGTTATTCTCTAGGCTTAACTCCTCCCATACATGAGAACCGATGCCAGTCAAGGGTGCCAGACTCAGCTCTCTCTTAATATATTTTTCGCGAAAATCAAAACTCTGCCTTTCGATAGACTTTGCTATATCAATAGAAAAGCAAGCATCACTAAAATGATAACTCGGCAAAGTAAAGTCTTCAGAAATCATAATCGACTGATCCAAAGACCGAAACTGATCACGATCAAGATTCTTCTCGTTTTTTACCTCAACGCCCTTCTTCATTCCTTCCGAAAGCAGCTCCATCACTTCATTTTGATGAAATTTAGTCTCCCTAATTCTGTTGTCCTCTACAGAGTAAATCTCCGAAACAGACCTCTCAAGAAGTGATGGATCAGTACCATTAAAAGTGACAGCACATGAAATATGCGCATCAAACTCACATAACCTACAACGATAAAGCCAACCGCTATAGCTAGGTCTATCGCATAAATCACACTGGAAATCATACGGAGGTTTAATCTCTAGTTTGAGTATGTGAGGGTGAAAAAACGGGATCTTAACCGAAAGAGGCATTGCTATGCATAACATATGATAGTAAACAGAACATTTATCACAGCTGTAATAGAAGCCGGAAATGTATCTCTCACAAGCCTCACATTCGGTTGGTAGTTTAGCGATTAATGATGAGGCGAAAAGGGTGAGACGATGGTTCGGGTCAGCGGGATGCATGACCTTTTTAGGCATGCTGTAGCATACCTTGTGAAGGGAGAAATTGCAAATTTTGCAGTGATAGAAGAATTTGTTGGGCGTAATACTGAGTTTGCAGCCCGAACAAATGTGATTTCCATCGCAACGTGAATTAACGTATTCTAGTGGATGTTCATGGCTGAAATGTTTAAAGTGATTTACTGGTTTTTCCATCTCTTTTGAACTGAATTCAATTCAGTTTTTGGATATGCAGTACATTTAGAAGTTGGTTAAATGTCAAAATGAAAAAGAACAGTGTATAAAATATGAAAACCAAAAGAACTTGTATAATATTCTGTTTTTGTAAGTTCAAGTCTAAATTTAGGAGAATTTGGTTGTGATCATCATGTCATTGTCAAGTTCACAGTCTTCCATTTGTCAAGCCTTTACCGATAGAACCAAGGGATATCCAAACAACCAACCCCACATAAGCTGCTGCTTTTAATTAAATATACCAAAAACAAATCATGACTCAGTCTTGATTCCCAGCAGGCCAATAAAAATGATGATTTTAAAAAAATAAAATCAAATCTTGTGCATTCAGCTGGCCAAACATTGCCATCTAGATCATATTCAGCCTTTATTCTCTATATTATCGATTCTTGTGCCAACATTTGTCTCAGGGAGGTGATTCGGTTTAGGCTTACAAATGAACAAATAAAGCTAACTACAAGATAGAGATAATGGAAGTATTTGTTTCGGTCCGGAATTCTTTTAGCCATTTTTAAGTTCAATTATCCATTCTGTCCTTATTTTCAGTTTTTGGGACTGGTTCATTTTCCCGAGAAATGCACCACATCGATTCTTAAAAAAATGGTTAGGTAACTCAACAAAGAATACAATGAGAGTATTATGACTGTCATTTTTTTGGTCAAAATGCCTAAAAAAAAGACGTTTCGAAAAAACATGGCTAAAAAAGATGTTGACTTAGGCCAAACGGCTAAACAAGCCTAGTTGCACTATTTGTTTTCTATATTGAACTGGGAGATAAATGCGATCCCTGAGGTTGCCTAATACGTATTCGATTGCTTATTATCACGGCATGTGAAATCACAATCATCTAGATTGAATTGGGAAAGGGAAGAAATATCTACATAGTATAATGGCAACTATAATTGTACATGTTGCCTAGAACCAATAGTAGTTGATAACATAATACATGCTACTTAGTATAATGACAACTAGAGATAGTTGACTTGGATGCAGAGTTGCAATTTGAAGCTTAAAGTCAAACATACATGTAGCCATGTACTTCTCTGAAGTTTCTGCTCAAGTCAATGCCCAATCAATAAAAACTTGTTATATATGATTAATCAGACAATCATCTTTGTCTTCACCAAACTTCATTCATCATCATTTGTCTGACTTATTATTCAGCCTTTGCACTTGCAAAAACAAGTGTTTAAACTGCTTCATTGGTTATTACACCTTTCTCAATCAAAGCTGACGAAAACGCCAAAGAGGGTAAAAAAGGAACATAAAAAATGGAGTACAAGCATTTCAGCCACCAGCACAACTTAACTCTCCACAAAGTACAACCAGGCCAGCAATTCCAATGCCATGGCTGTAATTTACCATGCAGTAACAACTCCATCTTCGCCTGCTGGAACTGTAATTTCTTCCTCCACGAACATTGTGGCAATGCCAACCGATACGTCAAACATCCGTCCCACTCGCTGCACCCTCTCGTTCTCTTACCAATCCCCACTTATTGCAGCGGCTCGTTCCTGTGCAACGGGTGCAATGCACCGGGAACCACATTTTCCTATAGCTGCACATTGTGCGAAATCGATCTCCACGTGCCTTGCGCCTATTTGCCACCAAAAGTGAGCCACAATAGCCACCAGCACGAAATATACCTCAGTTTCAGCCAATCGGATAAAAATGGCTCCCCTGCAAACTGCAAAATTTGCACGAAAGAGCTGAGCGCTAAGCAGTGGTCGTATTTTTGTAATAAACCTGAGTGCGATTTTCGGGTCCACACATTTTGTGCCACTAGTGAAGTAAAACCAGGGCTGTATCAGGATGATGGACCTGATAATGATCAGATTCAAATCCCGGTGTCTTCTAATCATAATACGTGCGTGTATCAGACACAGGCGCCAGCAGGGACTCCTGAGGATGTTCTTGCTGAGATGTTTCAGCTTCAGATGCAGTTGCAAATGGCTCAGCAACTGAACCAGATATTTAATTCGGCTAAGTATTAAGCAAACTATTTATATTTTTTCAGGTAGAAGCACATAATCACTTTTTTATTTTTCAGAGTTTGAAATTTGCAAACACTCCCTTAGTCGTTTTTGCTTAAGTCATTTCCTTGTTGGTGGATTAACAATTACATTATTGATCAAATTAGTGGTTGAGTTGTACTTGTGATGTGTTTTAGAAGTTTATTTCAAGTCAATGGCTATCATTTTTTAGCAATTACAACTTTATCATCGATTTCCAAAACCATGGGGAGGACTGTTTCAAGCTATAATTCTTTATAACTACCAAGTGATAATTACAATAATCCCCTGAGTTTTAGCCTAATTAAAAATACAAAACTCCAATTATATTTTAAAATTAAGGTGTCCAGAAAACCCTTTGTCATTTGTATTTACCTAGCAAATATCCTCCTCTCTAGGTTACTATTTGTAAAGTATAAGGAAATCATAAATGAGTATTTGTAAATTTAAAAGAAAAATGAGTTTTCTTTTGTAATCAGATTGAACCTACGTTATTTTTTAATTATATACCGAACCAAAAACCTACCTTCACCTCTTGACTTATTATATAACAATCAAGTTGCCAAAACTGGGAGAAAAATATGAACATGTTCACATAAGAGACATTGACTTGTTAAAACTTCCAGTTTCTTATATTAGCCTTTATCCCAAGATTATCAAAAACTGAACAGAAGAGGAAAAGAAAGAAAAACACAGAAAACAAACACGAAAATATGGAATACAAGCATTTCAGCCATCACCACACTTTGACCCTCCACAAACTCCAACCAGGCCAGCAATTCCAATGCCATGGCTGCCAATTACCATGCTGCAACGACTCGATTTTCGCCTGCTGGAACTGCAAATTCTATCTCCACCAGCACTGTGGCAACGCCAACCGATACGTCAAACATCCGTCCCATTCGTCCCACCCCCTCGTCCTCGTCCCTAGCCCGACATACTGCAGCGGCTCATTTCTCTGTAACGCCTGTGGAAAACCTGGAAACACTTTCTCCTATTGCTGTCCACTTTGTGAAATTGATCTCCATGTAAATTGTACCTTTTTGCCCCTGAGAGTGAACCAAAATTCCCACCAGCATGAGTTATCTCTTAGTTTCACCGCCCCTGACAGGGCGAATTCGCCTGATTATTGCAAACTGTGCAGAAAAGAGTTGAACTCTAGAAACTGGTTTTATTTCTGTGACAGGACTGAGTGTGATTTCCGGGCTCACACGTTTTGTGCTACTGGTGAAGTGAAACCAGGGCTGTATCAGGATGATCAACCGGAGGATAGAATTGGTAATTTGACGACTGATCAAAATACGAATGTGTATCAGATACATAGGACAGAGCCGACCCCAGAGGAGATTGTGCTTGAAATAGGTCGACTTCGGATGGAGTATGAAATGGCTCAGGCTCTTGGCAATATAATTGCTTACTACCCCAGATAATTGCTTGGATCCAAATTTAATTAGCCTGTTTTTCGTAAAGAATAATGTTTCAAACCTTAGTGGATTGAGATCACGTGTTTTGTGTTACACTTGATGTTCTTTTAATTAGGGAAAATGGATAGGCGTGATATCCATTACAGTAATCTTATGTTGCAATATGTGATTTTGTTTATATGATTCTGTGAATTCCGTTTTTGTCTTTCAAGAACAAGAAATGTTTCCTTTTTCCATGATAATAATCAAGTCATGTCACACAACATGTGTGATGGTGGCTTAGTGTCAACTCTCAAGTTATCCTTCTATTTTATGTCCATAATATGGCTTTTTAATTACAATCAGGGGCAGAACTAGGAGTCGATATTTCGGGGGGCCGATCAGAAGCTGAAAGATCAAATTTTTATTTTATAAATTAATAAGATTCAAAATATATTATATATTTACATCAATACAATGCCAATATTCATCATTAAGCATCCTTAAATACATAATTATAATCCTAAAATATATTAAACTTTATATCATCTCTCTTGCACATCACGAAAATCATTTATAAATAACTTTATACTAAATCTTTGTGCAATTTGCTTTTCAATATATACTAGCAAATATTCTAGAAAATGCATCATATTTTGTATCTTCATCTACAAAGAAAAAAAATTAAACATAGTGTAGGACAATCAAAAGTTTCACCTAAACTTACATCATCTCAATATCTAATCAATAACATATTAAAATTAAAAAAAAAAACTGATTCATACTAATAAAGGCTTTGATAAGGCCATCACATTAATTTCTAACCCACTGATTAGTCATTATCAAATCAAAATATAAGAATAATAGGTTAGAATTGAATCCAAAATGTATATATAAAAAAATTGAAAATGTTAAGGGGTGCCCTCCCCGCACACTTGAGTCGGCCTTTGATTACAATGACCTTAGACCATCCACAATTACTATTTGAAGGGGATATTTCCCTATATATCCCATGAAATATCCCCACATTCATTGTGGACAAATATTTCGGCTGATGTGGCAAATATCTGGTGCAAGATTTGTGCCCGGACATTTCTCTTCTAAGCCGAAGAAAAATTAGATGGAAAGTTTAAAGTGTGGGGCCATAAATATGTGGTTAGAGGTATATTTAATTGTGGATGTGAGATATTTAGAGGAATTATATATTTATTGATAATGTGGAATAATGAGTCGGGCCCACATATATTTGGAACAAATATAACCAGAATGTTGGGTGCCCTTATCGCGAAATTGCTATACTATTAGACCTTTATAAACCTATAACCTTGGGATTGCCAATATCTATTAGTTTAGCAAGATATTATATCATCCATAAATTAATAATCTATTAATTTATGGAAATATAACTTGTAGGAAAAAATTATTTGTGGATAATTATCATGCTCCTCTAAAATCTATTAAATGATTGATTATTTTTCTTGCCACCAAACAAAATGTCAAAAGATCCAACCTTGTAATGAGGGTTATACAACTGCAGAGATGTTGAATTTGTAGAGTTGTGACAGGTGAGCAGATAATCGAGAGCGACATGTGAATTGTGAGTATTAAGATAATAATTCTATTGTAGGTCCATATTCTCAAAATGAAGCTCAACACAATTACATAGAACAAATTTTTATTTTTTTTTGAGCTACACGAGAAAACCACAAAAAAGTTCTACTACCTTAACAATATTCATAGATGAGATTCAAGGTTGAGTGATTTTATTATGAAATTTTCACAGATTAATCATAAATATATTATATATTAAAGAACTATTAATTTATATATCGCATGGGGCCTATATGAGTTCTCGTAAATCTGTTATTTTATAAATTTAGTGAATAATTAATTTAATACGTTGTCCTCGAGTGGGGACCGGACAAAAATATAATTTAAATAGTGAGATTATTAATTAATTAATTATTAAATTATCGAGATTCTACTTTATTACTAACTTTTTTCTTCTCATCCTCCGTGATTACAAGTTCTTCCCTTCAACATAGAAACACATAAATATACCCTTAAAGCTCAATATCGATTTGATTATATATTTAAGTCAAATGTCGATTTATAGTTTTATTGTTTTTTATGAATATGACTTTTTTTGGGGGGAGGAGGAGGGGGTGGACAGGGTGGGGTAAGGTGAGAATATATTGTTACCCACAATAAGAAATACAATCAACAAAAGTTGATATTAGTACGACAGCTCTAAGAATATTAATCGGATCAACCGATAAAATAAGTTTCAAGCTACTTCAAGTAACCTCTCCACCGTATACAAAGCCACTATTTAAGAAAGAAGAGAACCGGTCAAGGTGGTGTCACCACACAGAGCCAGTGCAAGGCAGCAAGAGTTCCAAAATTCTCCAATATATATATATATATATATATATATATATATATATATGATATATATATATATGTGTGTGTGTGTGTGTGTGTATTTTTCAGGAATAGTATATATAAATAAAGGTCGACAACATATTTAATAAGTTGGGGAGTAGGTACTAGGCTTAGACATATTTGCTTCAGTGATGAGGTCATGTGTTTTTACTATTAGCACTTTCAACAAAAATATTATTTTGATAAATATTAATTAGAATTAGAACGGTATATATGGGATATTTTCGTGTATGCATCACATTTAAATACTTAAATAGATATGCATTGTATGAAATTAAATAAACTATATCCAAGAAAACCACTTATTTATTAGAGTTAGACATGGTACTAATATATTACTCGTAAGGCAAGTCTATTGTGAGACCGTCTCATGAACTCAATCTCGTGAGAGTCAAATTAAACAAAATGGGTACAAACTAGTATAACACTTGTGGTGCAGTGGTTTAGCATATCTGTATGAATTGAATGTTTTTGAGTTCAAATTCTTTTGTTTCATTTTTCTTTATAATTATTTTTCTTTGCTGAATTTTTTTTTTGTTGGTAATTGATTTTCTATTATTATTTTTTCTTCATTCATTTGTTTGTGCAATTTATTTTGTTATAATATATTTTCTTTGTCCATTATATTTTTGTGCAATTTCTTTCTTCTTTCTTTCTTCTATTATTATTATTATTATTATTATTATTATTATTATTATTATTATTATTATTATTATTATTATTATTATTATTCTTGTTGTTGTTGTTGTTGTTGTTGTTGTTGTTGTTGTTATTATTATTATTATTATTATTATTATTATTATTATGGTGAAAAATTAAATGTGCATATTCAAGTTATTATTACTAATACGATTAAAAACATGACAAATAAAGAGTAACATTTTGAAAAATAATACTTTTCAATTGGAATTAGTACTTATATATTTATATTATTATTACTAATATGTTTTAGTGATCTTTTTTATTTTGATGAAAAGAGTAACATTCAATGACAATAGTATTACTTTTGATATTGAAATTGATACGTTTTTATATTTTGGGTGATTCTTTTCATGTAATTAGTAATACTCTTAAACGAGACCATAAATAATACCTTATAAGTAAAATGTATCAATTTTTATTTTAAACGATCAACTTTTACTTTAAAGGTATCACTTTAAAACACATTTTTTCAGAGTAAAATTGATACTTTGAATGGCCTTAAATCCAATATATTCAATAAATTATAAGGTGCTACAAATATTTTAAAAGTAAAAGTGATACTTTTCGTGAAAAGTGATACTCTGAAACAATACCATAAATATTACTTTGCAATTAAAAAGTATCAATTTTGCTTTATTATTATCGATGTTTACTTTAAAAGTATCACTTTGAAATGCAATATTTTTTAGAGTAAAAGATATTTTTTTCGAATAAAAAGTGATAATGAGATCATGTATAATATTATTTAGTGATGATACTTGTTAAGTAAACCTCAATTGTTTCAGTGATATTTTTCTTAATGAAAAGTCTCGCTTTTGATGATAAAAGTGTTACTTTTGATATTGCAATTGATATATTCTCATATATTAGTTGATTTGCTTTTCATGTATCTACTAAAAGAAAAAAACAAAGTTGACACATGCATGTGTTTACCTCATTAATTTTAGATATTTGTCAACTTATCATTCTCTCAATTTTATATACCGGCTCACATTTATCCATGTGGCTGATACGTGTAAAATAGACGTACATTTAGGGGCTTAAAATAATATATATTTGATACATTTGCATGTATATTTAGTATGTTTTTACTTGGTTTCCTTAGAGGGGCATGATACTGCGTATTCTTATAACTTTTTACAGGAAATGGAGCTTAATCGAAGAAATATCAGTTGAAAGGCCCAGATAGGAATGACAAGTGCGAAGAGAAGATCGAAAAAATGAAGAAATCGGATAAAAACACGTCACACGGCCAGACGGTGTGGTACCACACGGCCGTGTGACATACCCGTGTGAAAAATGATATATCCATGTGAAGTTAGAAATAAACAGTGGATGAAAACAAACCGCACGGCCGGACCGTGTGAAGGCCACATGGGTGGGTGAGGTGTACTACGTGAAAGCCACACGACCATGTGAGGTTACACGGTCGGGCCGTGTGACTTGCTGTCTCGGATTTTTGTGTCATTTTCCCACTCCAACTATACAAGTGATCTCTCCAAACATCTATAAAAGGGACCCAAGGGCTGCACGAAAATTACAACATCTATACCACATACAACACATTAAATTACACAGGAATACAAGATCCAAGTTCTTCTGAGAGAGGAGGCTAGGTCGCGAAGAACACCACAAGGCCTTTCGCATCTACGGGAGCACAAGAGCTTCGAAGGCTTGGAAGGAGAATCCATCCTGACAAGAAGGGGTTTTCTTTCTTAGTTTAGATCTCTTGTCTGTGCTTAAACAATGCCATAATGTTGATTCCAATGTGTTGTATGTGGTATGGATGTTGTAATTTTCGTGCAGCCCTTGGGTCCCTTTTATAAATGCTTGGAGAGATCACTTGTAGAGTTGGAGTGGGAAAAAGGCACAAAAATCCGAGACAGGAATACAAGATCCAAGGTCTTCTGAGAGGAGGGATAGGTCGCGAAGAACACCGCAAGGCCTTTTGCATCTACGGGAGCACAAGAGCTTCGAAGGCTTGGAAGGAGAATCCATTCTCGCAAGAAGGGGTTTTCTTTCTTAGTTTAGGTCTCTTGTCTGTACTTAAACGATGTCATAATGTTGATTCCAAGTTTGTCTATGGATTTGTTATCAATGTTTGGCTAATATTTCGGATCTTAGGGCATAAACAAAACTGTAGATTCATGTTAAAACTTGATTAATTGCTTTCATAATTGGTTCATGTATTCTATTTTATGAATTTGAGTGCTTATTCTTAATTGTCGATTATCTGATCAATAATTTGCATGTCATACTTGTTAGTCCATAATCCGGGAGATGAGTTCTAACAAGACAAAAATCGAATTCAGACATAAACAGGGTAATGTATCGGGAGACTACTTATGTTTGTGGTGAGTATTTCAATTCAAATATATTTTGGGAGTTAATAATAGTTGTGATGGATCAGGAGACCTCAATTATTATTAATCTACTATTTATACGCCACCCGAGTGGGGGAATAAATTATTTTAGGAATTGAACCCATAGAAACGGATGAATTGGTTTTTGAAACTTTAATTGAATTTAAAATTGAAGAAATATGTTGAGATTATGTGCCTAAGGTTACTTCTATGGTTGTTGAAAATACTTGTGGGGTTCGCAAATTTACTTATTTTTCTTTTATTTTCGATTTAATAAAAAAAATGATATTCGGTCGCTTCAACAAAATTGGAATGTGATATTATTATAGCCTAAGTGTTTCGTAGTCAATCCCTTAGGAATACGACCTTGATTGCGATTATCCTATATACTACACTGTACACTTGCAGTTGTAGAGATCCAAATATTTTTGGCGAATAAGTTTTTGGCGTCGTTGCCGGGATTGAAAGATTCTACTTAGATATACTAATAAGTAGTTCAATCTTAATTGAAGCATTTTTTGTAATTTTTTTATTTTTTTTGATTTTTTCGAAAATTATTTTTATTTTATTTTGTCCTTCTTCGGTTATAACATTGTTTTTGTTAAGTGCGGATAGTGCATGATCACGCGTTCCAAATCTACCGAGTCAATACCCATTGATTTGGAAATCGAGAAAACAACGAAGCAACTAAAGATAATATCTAAAGCAATGGCGGATGTGACTAATCCAAACGCAGTGAACAACATAAACAATGAGGAGCGTCCATCTGGGCAGAAGCACAGGACCGGATAGTGGAAAGGCCCGCGAGAAGGGCAGTTAGGGACTACTTCCAGCTGAAGGTAAGTCAGACTTATGGGGGTGTGGCCCCTCTGCCGATCAATGCGAACAACTTTGAACTAAAACCTGCATTGATCCAGATGGTGTCACAAAATCAGTTTGGGGGCAGAGCCGTTGAGGATCCAAACGCGCATCTGGCGCACTTTTGAGAAATTTGCGATACTGTTAAGATGAATGGTGTTTCTGAGGATATCATTCGATGCCGCATTTCTGCATTCTCTCTGCGCGATAAAGCTAAGGGATGGTTATGCTCTCTAACACCACCAACAACAAATTGGGTTGAACTAAGCCAGTAGTTTGTAGCCAAATACTTTCCCCCTAATAAAACGCTGCAATTGAAATTTGAAATCTCCCAATTTAGGCAGTTAGATTCTGAGCCACTATTTGAGGCATGGGATAGATTCTGGGAATTGTTAAGGAAGTGTCCTCAACATGGATATCCCGACTACCAACAGGTCCAGTATTTCTATAATGGTTTAAGTGGCAATACGAGAACGATTATAGATGCTGCATTTGGGGGTGCACTACTAGGGAAATATCCAGAGGAGGCACTAGAATTGTTAGAGGAGATGGCAAACAATAGTTACCAATGGACATCCGAGAGGTCTATTGTCCGACGTGTGGCAGAAGTTCAGGATGAGAAAGTCGCCATGCTCACAGAACTGGTATCCATGCTAAATATGAAACTGGATATGATGCAGCAAGTGACTCCAAGAGATCCTGTTGTTGTTGAAGAAAAAGCGAACTTTATGGGACAACAAAGGAACTTCAACAACAATTATAGAAATAATCAGACACCCAATTACTATCATCTGGGGTTGCGAAACCATGAAAATTTCTTTTATGCTAACAATAAAAATATTTTACAGCCACCTCCGGGATTTAATGTGGGTAATCAAGGCAGAGTGGAATCAAATGAAAATAAAGCATCTATTGAGGATATGTTATCCTCATTTATCGGAGAGACTAGGGCAAGACTGAACAAGAATGAAGCAAAGATAGACTGAATAGAAGAACAGGTCACTCAATTGAATACGAACATGAATGCAAGATTGAAATATCTAGAAACGCAAGTAGCCTAGATCGCAACTGCAGTGGGAGGCCAACATCGAAAGGGCAAATTCCCAAGCGATACTGAACTGAATCCGAGAGAACAATGCAATGCCATTCGTATGATGGATGGTACTAACTTTGAGGGCTCACAGATTTCAACCGACACAATTCAACGACAGTGAATAGAAATCTGAAGTCTGGCTGCAGACGTAAAACTTAGCGCTTTATGGGAGGCAACCCAATTTATTTCTTATTTATGTTCATTTTTAATCGCCTTCAATTTTAATCTCAATTTTATTTTTTTAGTATTAACTTAATTTTTAGTTGTGTTTAGTTTTGTGAGTTGTTGTGTAGAAGGCGTCACGGCAAACTCCCGGTTATCTGGGAAAAAAAAGTACAAAAATTATATCACACGGCCGTGTGAAACCACACGACCAGGCCGTGCGAGAAGGCAATGTGCCCAGCACCATACGGCCAGGCCGTGTGGTCACCACACGGGCGTGTGGAAGACGGAAGATAGTAGGCCCAACACAGGGCCACACGAACATGGGCCATGCGGCGTCACATGGGCCGTGTGGCCCATCAGACAGTCGAGTTTTTCCCCTATTTCACCCCCAAAACTCTATTTTTCTCCCACCCAAACCCTACAACTCAAAAATCCTCTCCCAAAACTCTCAAGCTCCTCTCCAAATGTCTCCACATTCACTATAAATCTCACCCCAAAAAACACAAATTCTTCATCTTCTCAAGAAACCCATCACCTAAAGCCTTCAAATTTTCAACTTCTTCAAGTTCTACACCGAGTTTGGGAGTTGTCAAAGTTTAAATTTCAGATTTTTTTCACCTCATAAATTTGGTTTTCATGGCTTCTAGGGATGAAAGAGGAACAAAAAGGAACACGAAAAGAAGAAGGGAACAAACTTTGGAGCCCGAGCCCAAACCACAATCGGAGTATGAGCCCGACGAGCCAAAAGATTCGAATGTCATCTTGCCAAATGACACATACCGGGCTAGATGAGCAATACTCTATTATCGACCATGGATAAATACAAGGTATCCCGATGAACCTACTCTTGCTAATTTAGGTTTATTGGATGATTTTCGGGCAATGTGTGGTCGGATTGATTGGAATGAAATATTGAATGGGCATTGGGCTACTTATTCGGTTTATACACTTGAGTTTTTGAGTAGTTTGAAATTAGTTGTTCGAAAAAAGAAATTTGATAAGGATTCGGTTATGGTTGGTGAATGAGCCGAGGGAGTTGACTATTGATGATTTGAATGAAATATATAGAACTCTGGATTATGGGGTTGAAGAGCATGAGGATTTTGATAAGGATAGTTTTTGGAGGAAATAATTGGGAAATGAATCTACACGCCCGCACCTCGAAGGCATCTAGCATTCGAAATCCCGTGTTCCGCTATGTACAAAAAGCATTAGCGGAAACGATTTTTGCGAGGGAGGAGAGTAAAAGGGCCTTGCGGGTAGATGAGTTATTTATTATTTGGTGCATGGCGCTAGGGATGGAGGTTGTGCCAAACGCCGGGGCTATGATAGCCCGACAATTTGATAGGGTGAGAAAATATGAGAGGGGAGAAATTTGTATTGGGGGGATGATTACTCCTATTGCTAAATATTTTAATGTTAGCTTTGAAGGGTATGAGGAGGCCGCAGGGCCTAAACTGATTGATTTGACTGTTTTATCTTCTATGAAAATGATTCAATTCAATGGGCATGATTACTGGCTAAATCAGGCAGATAGAACAAAGGTTAAGCTTCCTAACCCTGAAGCTACATCTATAAGAAATAGGGGTAACTGGTTGCTAAGAGGTGAACAGGGGGCTGCTGGCTGCTGCTCAAGAAGAGCAAGATAAGCCTATGAGAAAGGTGTCGGAATCCTCTAGACAAGGGGGTATCGGCCATTTAGCATGAGTGATAGGCTAGAAAGGGTGGAAGCCGATGTAGGAAAATTAATAGATGACACGTATCAGTTGACGGCTACAACTGATGAGTACCACACAGAGTACTTACAGCGATTCGATACCATCACCCAGCAGCAGTACATGTACAAGATGATGCCTCGTATGGATCAGTGGCATATTTCACAAGGCCACTACCCTCCACCTCCACCACCACAGCGATCCATGTAAGTACTTATTATGCATTCCTCTTTCTTTTGATAATTTCCTCATATGTTCGGAACGAAGCATATTTTAAGTTTTGGGGGGTTGTCAAGAATGCGTAATTTAGTACTTTCTTGCATTTTGCATTGCACTTAGGATTGCATGTAGAGCATATTTGCATAAAAAAATTCGATTTTTTTATGATTTTCGATTTTTTTGATTTTTAGCACGTTTATCGCTTTAGCATATTTAATTGCTTTGAGTGTAATTTTTAATCAAGATTTTGAAAATATGCCCAAAGCTTCCGTATGATTTTGCTATGAGCATTTGATTTTATGAGATGACATATTTATGTGAATAATGCAATGAATAGTTGATGAGATGTCTTTTATTTGTTTGGCATTAGTTAAGAAAATTGGGTATTTGATCATGTTGCGAAAAATAAGCCTGTGAGCTTTTGTGCCTTAAACTGCTTTATCTTATGCATCTTATTTGTTCTTGAGTGTGTCATTCATGATTGCTAGAGCTCTAGAACTTGCTCTGGTATATTCATTGAAGCCATATGTCATGTGTGTGTGCAATTTTTGAAAATGATTTAATGACATCTTTGTTTAGCCTACTTAGCCTAAAAAGCCTACCTATGAACTCATGATTCCCTAGTCAGCCAATTTTGAGCCAAAACTTTTTATTGTTAGCCATATTGATCTTTAAAATTGAAAACATGATTTTGTCTTTGAAATTTCTTGGGCTTATAGAAAATGAACAAGTTTGGAGGAGAAGTGGTGAAAATTTATGATAAAAGAGTGAAAGTTGGCAAAAGAAAAAGGGATGAGCAGTATCTAGGTGAATAAAGAAAGAATGAAGCTCGAAAAAAAAAGAGAGAATCTCTGGAAAAAAAATATATGGAGAAAATCGAGCAAAAGAAAGAAAAATTAAAAAATTGTGAACAAAAAAAAAGTGAGACTAAAGAAAAAGAAAAGAGGCAAAAATGCCTAAGGATGAAAAATGAGAGAAAGGGTGGAGTTGAGTCGAAAAAGCAAAATATCTTGAGAATGATTTTTAGATGAAATTTGGTTGGTGAGTTGCAAGTCTGTGCGCTTAAATTCTATATGCTCAAGTCAAGTCACTTAATCCAATTTCCCTACCTTACCAAAGAGCCTACATTACAACCAAATGAAAAGTCCTTTTTGATTCCTAAATTGTGCACACAAAAGTGGTAGAGATGTTAAGACGATTTGCAAGCTTGTGGTAGTTCTACTTTCATTGAATTGATTTTGAGCGTAAACACTTACCATACACTTTGAGAGATAAAAGATACACTATCTACTTGTGAGTCGCGATGTCAAGTACCCGATTGAGTATTATTTATGATGAACTTATGATTGATGACTTCTTGACAATGAATTGCATGGTTTACTTGAATATGAAGCCAAATGAGATTAAATGTTTATAATGTTCTCGTGTGTTCTTTTTACCCCTTGAGATTATTTTTCTTAATTTGCTCGAGGATGAGCAATGCTTTAAGTTTGGGGGATTTTGATACGTGTAAAATATACGTGCATTTAGGGGCTTAAAATGATATATATTTGATACATTTGCATGTATATTTAGTATGTTTTTACTTGGTTTCCTTAGAAGGGCATGATACTGCGTATTCTCGTAACTTTTTACAGGAAAGGGAGCTTAATCGAAGAAATATCAGTTGAAAGGCCCATATAGGATTAACAAGTGCGAAGAGAAGATCGAAAAGACGAAGAAATCAGACAAAAACATGTCACACGGCCGGACCGTGACATACCCGTGTGAAAAATGACATGTCCGTGTGAAGTTGGGAAGAAACAGGGGACGAAAACAAGCCACATGGCCGGACCGTGTGAAGGCCACACAGGCGTTTGAGGTGTACTACGTGAAAGCCACACGACCGTGTGAGGCTACACGGTCGGGCCGTGTGACGTGTTGTCTCAGATTTTTGTGTCCTTTTCCCACTCCAACTCCACAAGTGATCTCTCCAAGTATCTATAAAAGGGACCGAAGGGCTACACAAAAATTACAACATACATACCACATACAACACATCAAATTACTCAGTAATACAAGATCCAAGGTCTTCTGAGAGAGGATGGCTAGGTCGTGAAGAACACCACAAGGCCTTTCGTATCTACGGGAGCACAAGAGCTTCGAAGGCTTGGAAGGAGAATCTATCCTCACAAGAAGAGGTTTTCTTTCTTAGTTTAGATCTCATGTCTGTGCTTAAACGATGTCATAATGTTGATTCCAAGTTTGTCTATGAATTTATTATCAATGTTTGGCTAATCTTTCGAATCTTAAGGCATAATCAAAACTGTGGATCCATGTTAAATCTTGATTAATTGCTTTCATAATTGATTCATGTGTTCTATTTTATGAATTCGAGTATTTATTCTTCATTGTCGATTATCTGATCAATAATTTGCATGTCATACTTGTTAGTCCATAATCCGGGAGGTGAGTTCTAACAAGACGAAAATCGAATTCAGACATAAACAGGGTAATGTATCGGGAGACTACTTCTGTTTGTGGTGAGTATTTCAAATCAAAGATCTTTTGGGAGTTAATAACAGTTATGATGGATCGGGAGACCTTAATTATTATTAATCTACTGTTTATGCGCCACCGGAGGGGAATAAACTATTTTAGGAATTGAACCCATAGAAACGCATGAATTGGTTTTTGAAACTTTAATTGAATTTAATATTAAAGAAATATGTTAAGATTATGTGCCTAAGGTTGCTTCCGTGGTTGTTGAAAATACGTATGGGGTTCGCAAATTTACTTAATTTTTCTTTTATTTTCGATTTTATAAAAAAAATTGATATTCGATCGCTTCAATAAAATTAGAATGTGATGTTATTATAGCCTAAGTGTTTCGTAGTCAATCCCCGATGAATACGACCTTGCTTGCCATTATCTTATAAACTACATTGTATACTTGCAGTTGTAGAGATCCAAATATTTTTGGCAAACAGTGGCAACCCTAATGTACAAATTTAAAAGATAACAAATAATCCAAACAACTAATTTAAAAAATAATAAATAACCAAAATCAAGAATTTTATCTATACTATATTTTAAATTTGTTATCTTTTAATTTATTATTACTTTTATATTTGTTAAAATCAAGGATTCTACCTACGCTATCTTTAATTGTTATTTTTTTATTACATTATATTATACCTTAATCATTTTCAGAAGAAAAAAATATTTTTTTATTGGATTCTAAAAGATACGTTACTATTTTTAGGAACTTTTCTACATTTTTATGCTTGGAAAATTTTCTATTGAACTTAACAGCTAAATTTTAAAAGATAACAAATAATCTAAAAACCAAAGATTTCATCTACACTATATTTTAAATTTGTTATCTTTTAATTTATTATATCTTTAAATTTATTATCTTTTAAGTTATTATATTATATTATATATATATAAATTAAAATACAGAAAAGACGAACAAACCCCCTATACCAAATAATGTAGTTTGCAATAAAAAAAACATTTAAAGTGAACTATTTGTATAATACTCTTCTAAATTTTGAATTTCTTTTTTACTATTTCTAATTAGTATTTTGGATCTCTTATGACTATTACAAACAAATTTGCGACGCTAAAATTTTATTTTTACACAAATCCCCTATAACACGCGGGTGTTATTCTAGTATACTAATACTTTACAAAATAAAAGTGATACATTTCAAGTAAAAAAATGATACTCTAAAACAAAACTATAAATATTAGTTTGCAGGTAGTAAGTATCAGTATTTGCTTTAAAATTATCACTTTAAAATGATTTTCAAAGTAAAAGTGACACTTTACGAATAAATAGTGATACTCTTAAATTAGACCGTAAATAATGCTTAGAAAGTATATAGTATAACCTGTTCCTTAAAATTATTCATTGGTCGCTTATTTTAATAGCAAAAAGTTCAAATTAGAGATTTTCACAAATTCTTAACTCAGAAATTATCATCACAATTCCTCAGTTTGTGTTCTTTTTTTTTTTTTTTGAGTACAATTATAAAGTCCTAATAGGGGTGAGACGTGTGGGATTTGATCCCAGGTCAATAGCCTGATTTACAAATGCTCAAAACAACTGAGCTACAATCAATTCCTCAGTTTGTGTTCTAATATTGAACAAATGATGGGGAAAATTATTTCACAATACAAGCAACATATTGTAACTCTTGTTTAGGCAACGATACATAAATCCTCTAACACGTGCCTTCTCAACCTAAAGTTGCTACGCAAAAGAAAAAACATGCAGAATAGAAGAGAGAAAATTATTAAATAATAATTAAATGTACTTGAAATTGACAAATAACTACAAGGAAGAGGACTTGAACGCGGGTTGTTTTCAAACCGCTAAGTTGCAGTGTTGTTTGAGTTAAAATACTGACCACTGTGTACATTTAAACTTCTATAAATTAATAATATTGGGACTGCTAGAATTTATTAATTTAACAAGATTATAAATAATTGATAAATTAATAATATATTAATTTATATAACTATGACTCATAGAAAAGTTTTTTTGCTTGTGAATCGTAATGTCCATCTAAAATCTATTAAAATATTATAAAATATTGAATTATTTTTCTTGCCACACAAAACATTAAAAGATTCAACCATGTAATGTATTATACAACTGCATAGATGTTGAAACTACAGAATTATTGGCCAACGAGCAGATAATTGAGAGTGACGTGTGAATTATAAATTTGAAGATACTAGTTCTACTATAGATCTCCATTCTCCAAAAGAGATTCAACAACAATGACATTTAATTTTTTTTAGCTACGAGAAAACCACCATAAAATTTTTACTAAGTTAGCAAATTTCAAAGATGAGATTCAATGTGATATCAATTTCAATAAGAAACAAATAACCATTGTGTCATTTTTATGAAGTCTTCATATATTAATCGTAAAAGTATCGTATATTAATGAATTATTAATTTAATTAGTGACTTATATTAATTCTGTATATGTATTATTTTATAAATTTAGCGATTTATTAATTTAGCACGTTGTCCCTGAATCGGGATCGGACAAAAATATTATTTAAGTGAGGTTATTAATTACTCGAGTAGTAAATTACTGTATTTATAAACCGCTTAGCGAAAGTTGACCCTCATAATTTGTAGTGGGCTGGGCAAAGTTACGACAAACATCTCCGTTCTAAAATTGTACCACTTTCAAGTGGATTGAAGTATTTGGGCCGAACTATTCAAAGCCCAAGTAATCCATCCGTCGATGGATAAAATCTATGGCTTTTATCACAAGAACAAAAATAATTAATATTTATTGGAAAACACACACAAAAAAAGAAGAAAAAGAAGAAAAAAAATGAGAAACACGAAACAGGAAAAAAGCTTCTCTCTCCACATGATTTCTCGTCTTTGAAAACTCCCTTCTCAATTTTCTCTGAGACTCTGATACCTGAAAATTTTATTGAATTTGTGCCAAAAAAGATAGTGTTGTTACAGTTTGGAAAATATCGAATTAAAGGTGAGGAACTCAGGTGCGATGATTACCCTCTTGTGCGCTATATTATTATTGTTATTTTTTTTTATAATACATCTGACTGTTTTTCCTACTTAATTGAATTTCTCAGAACCATTTCTTATTTATAGTTTTTTCAGCTTAATCTTTCGCTATAAGAATTGGGATTTCTTGATATTTTGATTTGGCTATTGGTAATGCCTACACATTTGCTTATACTTTTGTCCTTTTCAATTGTTTTTAATCAGGAAAACTTTTTATGGGCTCAATTTCATAAGTTTAATAACATTTCTTTAACTCAAAGTAGAAACTTTTTGCTAGAGTGGTAATAGGATATTATAATTCTATTGTGAGAATCATTTCATTAATTCAGAAGTTATGACCATGCGATTGGTGAAGTGTGAGGGGCGGACAATGTCTATGTTATTCTATTTTAACCTGAAGTGGTTATTTGAACACAACTTGAATTTAAGTGATAAGTCTAGTTAGCACAATGAAAACTCAACTCGTTCTAGTACAAACGGAGCTCAGAAGTATATGTTGAGTTTCAATTGTTTTTGTTACGTTTTTTAAGATCAATATTATAAATGCAACATACCTCAAACAAAATTAGGCATGAAGTGGGGAAACTTTTAGGTGTTTGGCCTTATATGTTCTTGCATTGATTGGAAAAGAAGTTCTGCACAAATGATAAATTTGTTCTTTTCTTTGCCTTCATAGTAAATTGTGATTTTTCTTCAGATTCACAGTCGGGTTGTTGGTGATATTATTTTAGTTTAGAGTTGCAGTTGCATCTCATAGAAAAATAACAGTTGGTGGTCTTTATACCTAGGATTTTTGATCAAAGAGTAATTGTGGATGATAAATGTAGATGTAGATAAGGTTCTTTTATCGAAATTTCAAAGCAAGCATGGCTAGCACATTACGTGCCTCCTTCACAGATATAACCTCTTTTAAAAATTTACAGTGAGCTTTAGTGATTAGTTGATTGAAGAACAATTTTTTTTACTATAATTGTAAGTACCTTGGTTCAATTTGTTCTATATGAAAGATTAGACATTACGCTGCTGGCACATCATGGATGGTTATGTATTGCTCTTCCAGCACTGTCTTGTCTGGTTTAGCATTTGGAAATCCTACTTGTGATCCAGAACATGTAGATCATTTCCATGTTGCAGGTTTAGATCAAGATGACACCTGTTTGCCCTTTTATCAAAGCTTCTCGGCCTGACGATGCGTCTGGCAAGAAACCTAGTGAGAACCAAAATAGACAGCTGGCAGTCAATGATAACAAGACTCAGCAAGACGCAGCAATTTCACCCAAGTGCCCTTTTGGATATGATTCTCAGACATTCAAGTTAGGTCCTCTCAGCTGCATGATATGCCAAGCACTTCTATTTGAATGCAGCAAATGTGTGCCTTGTTCCCATGTATACTGCAAGTAAGCAAAATGTAGCCAAACACTATCCACTAACTGTTTAAGCTCATATATGAAGTGAATGACTTTTCTCTTTCCGCATTGGTGTTGCTAAATGCCTATGTTGCTTTCTCTGGAAATACTTTTGATGGGTTCTTTTAATGAAAACCAGAGCATGCATATCAAGGTTCAAGGATTGTCCTTTATGTGGTGCTGACATTGAGAAGATTGAAGATGATCTGACTCTTCAGAGCGTCGTTGATCGCTTCATTGAAGGTCATGCAAGAATCAAGAGGTCTCAAGTTGATACTGACAAGGAGGAAAGAGAAGGTGATAAGACAAAAGTAATATATGAGGATGTGTCACTCGAACGAGGTGCATTTTTGATGCAGCAGGCCATGAGGGTGAGTCTTTAAGTTCCTTTCTGTAGTCATGCCATGAATGGTTGTTCCACTAACTGAGACCCAACTCTTAAACTCTCATTTTCGTCCCAAAGAAAATCGCTCAATTATCTACTATGTCTTGGTTCCCTTGCTATCAATTTCTTCTTATGTTATCTCTTTCATGTATAGGCACTTCGTGCCAATAACATAGAAAGTGCAAAATCGAGGCTTAGTGTGTGCGCTGAAGATGTTAGAGAACAATTGGAAAGTGTGGGAAACACTCCTGAGTTATGCTCTCAGCTAGGTGCTGTTTTAGGTATGCTTGGTGATTGCTGGTATGTCCTCCCTTTTAATCTTTTTCTTGGATCCAGACAGAAAATTGACATTATTTTTTAGGTTTAAATTTGCTTGACATGTGTGTGCTTAAAATCATTATTTGATGAACACTCTTTGTAGTCGAGCTACTGGTGATGCTAGTTCTGCAATTTCTTACTTTGAGGAAAGTGTCAATTTCCTTATGAAAGTGCCCAAGGATGATTTGGAGGTAGGCATTTATGAAATTCAGTCTGGATATTATTATCCTGGTGCTACTAAAAAGTTAATTTCTATAAAATGTGGATAAATATAGTTTCCGTGTTTTTGGATATGTGCAGATAACACATACACTTTCTGTTTCGCTGAACAAAATTGGAGATCTAAAATACTACGAGGGAGATTTACAAGCTGCACGGTCATATTATTTTCAGGCTTTGGATGTCCGTCGCAATGCAATGAACCATCATTCAACTGTGCCTTCTCAAGTGAGCAAACTTAAAAAACTTCTGATGCTACTTTTTGCAGTTTTTTGTTCACTCCACGGTGAACATTAGATTTGAGGATGTGACTTATGTATATAAGAGTTTTAAAATAGTAATGACTGTTAATAAGGTTATCAGATATTGAAGTTATACTAGGGCTGTAAATGAACCAAGCCGTTCACGAGCTATTCGGGTCTCGGTTCGAAAAATCATTCATTCGAGATCGTTCGTTAGAAACGAGCCGAACTCGAGCCTAAAATCCGAGCTCGAACTTTTGATCGAGCCGAACTCGAGCCCGCGGATATTTGGTTCGAAAAATCATGAACATGTTCGTTTACGAGGCTCGCAAGCTTATGTTCGAGCTCGCTCGCGAACATGTTTGTTTGCGGCTCGCGAGTCCAGTTCTAGCTCGGCTCGTTAGTTGAACTCACGAACATGTTCATTTACGAGCTCGCGAGCCTGTCTTGAAATGGGCTCGTTTGGTTGAGTTCGAGAGCATGTTCGTTTATAGACTCGCGAGCCTATGTTCAAGCTCGTTTAGATTGTAAAATAATACTATTAAAAAAAATAGTGATCAACCCTACAAAACCAAAGTCGAATAAATTCAATAGTATAATATATATATAAATATAATTATCTAATAAACCAAATCAAACTAAAAATATAATATATATAATTATATAATCTATATAGAAGCACAAATATAGTACCAACCATATATACTAAAACAAAAAACAAAGTTAACACATGTCATCACCTCATTAATCTTGGACATGTGTCAACTTCTCATTTCTCAATCCCACATGGTCGCTTCACATTTATCCATGTGGCATTCTATATACAAATTTTAAAGATAATAAATGATCCAAAAATCCGGATTCATCTTTGAAATTTATTTTCTTTTATTATTTAGCATATTAAATAAACTGCAAAAAACAAGCAGGAAAAAAAATAATTGACATTGATAATTTTTTAATAATCGAGAATATAAAGAAAAATAATCCAACTCTAATTACCACGAGCTTGTAGCTCAGTGGTATCGCTCACCCTTTGTAAGGGTGTTGACGGCGTCAACCATTGTATCTTTCGGTTTCTTTGAAATGTATCCCGTCCCTTCAACCACTACTCCCAACTTATTAAAAAAAAAAATCCAACTCTAATTTGTACACAACTCACAAATAGTTTGAAAAGTCAATGTCGAGCCACTCATCTCCTTTACATATTTTTATTGACAAAGATTCTATTAGTTCAACGTATATATTTGTTTATAGAAGATATTCTCTCATTTGAATTGATAGTATATTTTGAATTTAGAAGATAACAAATTTAAAAGACAAATAATCCAAAAATCAAGGGTTCTATCTATACTATTTTTAATTAGTTATCTTTTCAAGCTTAAATATTATATTATATGTATAAAAAATATAGAAAACGAGCAAGGAAAAAATAAAAAGATTTTATTAGTTCAAAATATATATTGTTTATAGAATATATTCTCTCGTTTGAATTAATAATATATTTTTGAATTTAAAAATAATAATTTTAAAAGATAACAAATAATTCAAAAATCAAGGATTCTATCTACACTATCTTTTGAATTTTATTTAATGAACAAATCTCATGTAACACACGGGTGTTGCTCTAGTTGATGTATATTCAAAAAAGTGTTGGTTTGGATATTTTTAAATTATTTGGTTTTGTTAAAAATTAAATTATTTAAAATAATCGAATAGTTTGGTGAGAACTAATAAGCATTTAGTTTAAAAAAACCAACAAAACTCGTGTATCACATGAGAGTTACCTAGTATTAACATGCCCTTGCCACATAAGATAACTGGGAAGCTCAACGACGAATCTCTTTACGATAAACAGATCCATTTTGGAAGTTCGTTATTACGGGTAGTTCCTACGAAGGATCGGACTAATGACGTATACAATACTTGAATTCTCTATGTAGATGCTACATAGTTGGTAATCATCCTTCAGAGACTACGAGTGTAATAGGAGCATCCGTCGACAAAAGGATCACCCTAAGATGATAATTTCATGGCTATTGAGAACGAATTAAATCAGATGGTTCTATTTCTCAATTTTTCTGACTTGCTCACTAATATAATCATCAACTAGTACTATTTTATCATAAAGTCATAAGCATATTACAAATGTTTTAAAACATCACATATAGATTTTAAAATATTAATGTTATTAATAATTATCCAGAACTAAAATTTATTAGTAAATTATGATTCTAAAAACTTATGACATTTCATTTATGGTTTGCTCTTTATTAATATGTAAATTTTTACCTAACTCTTATGCATTTGATTTTTACTTTTGTATTGCTACAATGATTTAGTCTTAATATGAAATTTGATTAAGAAATAAACAATTTAGCATATATTTTAAGCCTTAACAAACTCGAATCGATCTTTAACGAGCTCGAGTTTGCTTTGACAAACTCAACATATAACGAGCCGAGCTCGTTTAAGTTTAAATTAGCCGAGCTCAAGCTAAGCTTGTTTAACTTAAATGAGCCTTTTACGAGCCAAACTCGAGCTAAGCTCCAAAAACGAGCTTTTCACAAGCGAGTTCGAACTGTTCGCGAACTAAATAATTTTTAAACGAGCCTCGAACTCAACTAGGAAAGCTCGTAACCTCGTTCGAGCCTGTTCCTGTTCTTGTTCGGCTCGGTTCGGCTCGTTTGTAGCCCTAAGTTATACTTAGTAGTTCAATTATAAAATTGATCCTAAGAGTTTCTATGGTAACATTGAAAAAGATCCTAATCAAAGGTGTTTCTATTCTAATCTGATTAGATAGAACAAATCAAATATTAATCAGTTTGAAACGGATTGTTCAAGGTTTTTAATCAATCAAGAACAACAGCGCGCAATGTCACCTTGAGTTCTTTGAACTCTCTCAATTTGTAATAACACCGGGTAGTGAGTTCACTTTTTAGGTTTTGTATTGACTCAGGGATGGGTTTAATTGCAGTTGAGGTAATATCTTTTGGCATAATTATCACTTCATAAAAATTTAGAGATATGAATCAGTGAATTAAATGATGTGAGAATAGGTAAGCTAGAAAATATCTTCTGATTATGGGTATGCCTTCAAGGTTAAAAGTTAAACTCCAGTATTAAGTGTTACTTCAGTTTCACTTCCTCCTTTCTAGCTCTTCTACTTACCCTATAATGAGTCCGGATATAATGGTCATGTATGGTTATGTTTCTATGGTCTATTTCCACTTCCTAGTGTTGGAAAAATGAAATTTGAGAATTTATTGGTTTTCGTGTGAAAAATGGAATTATGTTTGGATGAATGAATGAGAATGAATTTTATGTAGGTTTGGAAACGAGATTATGTTTGGTTGAGTAGTTTTGAATTAGTATTTTATGCGTATAATAATTTGAAAAGTTGGAGTCTTCAATATTTTAATTTGAATATATAATATTATATTTGTAAGATTGTAGGTGATGGGCGTGGATCCCATAAGGTAGATAAAATTTAAAAATAGTAATATTTTAAGTAGATAAAGTTGATAGTGGTGGGTCCCACATGTATAATTGGATGAAAAGATGAGAATAGTGATTGGTAAGTGATATGAGGTAGTATATAGGGTTGAGAATTGAAATTATAGGTTTGAGATGTTTTATGTGAAAAATGGAAAGTGAAAATGATGATTTCTATTGGAAAATTTATAAACAAACATGATTCAAATTTTATGAATAGTTGGAAAATGGAAATGGGCACTTGGAAACATAAACAAACAAGGCCAACGAGTGACATGAGTCCGGATATATATGAAAAGTGTCTCGTTTAACTCAAACAGGCTCTATTGCTCAAGAAGCTGCGTTGAACTGCTATGGCTTATAGGAAAAGTCTAATATCGCTGTTTAACTTTGTGTATTTGGGTTTTGTCTATTTTCATTGGTGCTTGTTGCTTTTAAGTACTGATACATCCTGTGTCCATACACTATATTATTTCCTTATTTGGCTCTGTTGATTGTTAATGTGCGCCTTCTTGATTTAAAAACTCAGTTATTAATACAGGGATATCTATGACGCAACAGATTTAATCATGGTTTTCTATTTTTTCCAAGTTATTTGATTTATTTCTGATCTACTAGTGCAATAACTGATGCAATATAAGTTCATGACCCTCTGATTTTTCCTTCTAATTTTCTTTTCTAATTTCCAGGTTATAGATGTCGCTGTATCCATTGCTAAAGTTGCTGATGTCGATAGAAATCTCGGAAATGATGATACAGCAACTGCTGGTTTTGAAGAGGGCATTAAATTGTTGGAATCATTAAAAATAAGTGCTGAAGAAGTTGGGCTTGAACAACGGGTATGACTTAGTTATTTTCTGCTTGAATGCAGTTTTAGCAGCATGGATTTCTTTGGCTTGAATTTGATTCGAGCCCTTCTTGTTTTGCAGCGCCTTTCTGTACTGGAGTTCCTCAACAGTCAACTTGGAAAAAAATAGCATGATTCTACTTTCTAAAAGACGTTATTTCAATGCGCGAAGCAGATGAACCAATGAGGCCCTATGGTGTTAGTTTTTGTTCCTGGTTCCGATGTTTTAATGTAATAAAATTTGGTGAACATGAACTAATTTCTGTAAATGTCTAAGAAATAAAGTATAGGAACTAGTAACACGTTAAATTTCTGTAACAAACATAATTTTGTCGTTTTGAGAGCATTGCATTGCAAAATTGTGACACTTAGTAGTTAAAGCATGTAGCTCTGAAAGCTTAAACCCCAAATTGCTTTGTTTCAAACAGACTGATGATGATGAAAATAGTTATATCCTTATTATGTCCTTAGGTTTTTTTTATTAAAAAAAAAAACATTCCCCACTTTCATCTTTGCCATTCTTGGAAAAGCAAAATTTAGTTGCATGTGGCTTGTACCTGTTTAGAAGATTTTAAACAGAAGATTTGACAACGAAGGTGATATATGGTTATGTCTCCAACATCCAATTTTCATTTTTCAACTATTCATAAAAATGAAATTGTGTTTGTTTACTAGTGTTTCATTAAAAATCATTATTTTCACTTTCCATTCTTCACATAAAATATCTCAAATCTATAATTTTAATTGTCAACTCTAACTCCTACATCACTTATCAATCATTATTCTCATAGTTTCATCCAATTATAAATGTGGGACCCACTGTCACCATTTATATCTACTTAAAATATTACTATTTTAAAATTATATTTATATAAGGAGACCAATCACCTACAATCTTATAAATATATAATTATATATTCATTTTAAAATATTGAAAGTGAGACTCACCACTACTTTTCAAATTATTATATACATAAGAAAAGCTACTTTACAAGTCACAACTACTTAATCAAACATATTCTCATTCCAAACCTATATAAATCTAATTTCATTCATTTATCCAAACATAATTCCATATTTTACACGAAAACCAAGTAAAGTTTCAAAACTCATTTTTCGACACTAGAAATTGCAAATGGAGCCTGGAAAATAATCATACAAGGCCTAAGTTTTTACACAGTGACTCAAAAACTTTCACACCGACAATAGTTAAGATTTGCTCCAAGGGCATGTTGCCCTCTTATAATACACGCAAGAGACGAATCTTCTCTAAGTGCAGTTGTTTCCCATCAATAATTCGACATATAATTCCAAGAGAAAAGGTTTGTTCAGTAATCCTCGAGTATCAATGTTGTGAAATCTACAAAACTTCCAAACAGTTACACGACAAAATGACGAATAAATTGAAAATCTGACCAGGCTGCTCTTCTATCATGAAATAAGTATAGTTCTTTACAGTTGTATCATATACTTTGGATCCGCGTGTTCAACCTGGCTGCTCAATAGTAAATCTACTGTTGCACAGCATAATCAGTTTGTACTGCAAATCTTGTACACCAAGGTCATGATACAGACCGTGGACGTATTGGAGTATCGGTTGATCATCCGTTCCCTGCTTCACCTATATGCATCCAAAAATATTCAAGACCATGGGAAGTTATAATCTATTATGACCAAAAGATCAATCATATGATGCAAACAGTGGTAACACATGAGCTGATCAAATCGTTTGTTCATACCTGTAGTGAAATGGATCCAACAACATGACCTGGCACCAATTCCCAAAAACGAGCCTGAGAAACCTCCGCAATATCTTCACGGGAACTAACCTAATGACAAACAACACAAAAACATTTCAATGAAGGCACAAATTTCTTTTTTTTTTAAATAATGAAGGCACAATTTGGACATTAATTACTTTTGATATTTGTAGAATACAAATATATATATATATAATTAATTTTGCTCCCTCCGTCGATAACACTCAAAAGCTGGCAATGATACCCAGAATTTACCTGTCTCCAACATTTGCTCAAAGCTGAAGAGGGAATGCTAGGCGGCGCCATCTGTAGCAAAACACCACCTGTAGCTTTAAAAAGTGGCATGACAAGCATAAAAACGGTGACTGAAACTAGTCCCAAACACAAGACTTCAGCATTGTTAACCCTACAACACAGGAAAAAACAATTAATAAAACAGTGTAGCAGTGAAGCGGACTTGGAGAATAAAACTTGATTAAAATATAGCTTTTGTAGATCACTTCAAATTACCCAAGGCTAAGCAACCAGGATGCTAGGATTAACCCTGCACTGAGAAACAATTGACACACAGCAGCTTAATATCTAAGAATAAAATACACCAAAAGATGATTATTTCCAAGAAAAGAGAAAAACAATCAAGTATGCTGTTTCTTGTACCTGCGAATGGAATCAGCTAGAACATGCAAGCAAACAGAGTGATAGTTCATATCTTCAGCTTTTCTGTACACTGCAAAAAGAAATAGAAAAATCAACAAAAAGATGAAGCAATCAAATAAAAGATGCACTTCTAAGTAATTACCTGATGATGGTTAACTAAATGCATGTCGGGGGAACCATGGACAGACAACACAACTGATTACACAAATATGTAATTTGGATAAGAAAATAATCCAAAAATGAAAAAGAAACGCACCAATACTGATTCGGGCATAATTTCTGAAGAACCAAACACCAATAAGATTTACCAGCAAATTCGTGACAGCTGAGATGATCAAGTAATGCCTAAGAAACAGATCAGAGATGACCATTAGCAAATACATCAACTAAATACATGAATCTAGAAGAAAATGCAGATGATGAAGATATAACTGCGACAAGATTTTCACTCCATGGAAGAGATAACAGCATGCAAAGTATTCTCCCCTTGCCCCCTCTTATTCTCCATCTTTCATGTTTCTTAGTTTTCTCCCTTTGTTTCTCCAAAGAAAGTGCTCAATGGTTTCAATTAAAATGGTTCAGTATATAATGTAATGCTCTTAACCTTGTTGTTACTCAGCCGTGCAATGTGAAAGCACTTAAACAAGTATTAGCACCTAGAAAGTTTTTATAAAAACTGAATGCGCAAAAAACGTAGTAAAACAAGATATGAGGTAACTCTTATATTTATTACAACAATCTTGTGAGAGCATATATAATCAGTTTAGACATGGAGATTGACATGTGCAATATAACTTTATTCATCAATTTCATACTTTGATTTACATTTTGAAATCTGCCTAGAATACCAAACTATATAAGATATTTAATTGATGGCAAATTAAACCATGTATGGATTTAGTTGTTTAATACCTTTTGATCATGTCTTAATCTCCAATCCATGGAGGATTAACAAACTCAAAACACGGTAAGAAACCAATATATTGAAGGCCAAGCAAATTATGCCACACATTGTGGCAGGAACTATCACCCTACAAGTATGAGCAGGGTTGATCTTTAGGATACTAGATATACAATTCTACATCCAAGCAAGAGAAACATCAAAAGAGGATCCAAACTCTCTCAACTCAAGTTCGTTAACCAAAAGTTTCATGGAGAACAAATACTAAAGAGCATGTAGCAAGACGTTTGTCATGAGGCACATGAAAATGATGCTAACTTCATGAATGAATGTTATTGAAGACCAAATCAATATTATAGAACCATCATTTCTAACTTCAAAATTATAAATTCCAAACCCTTGTTCTTGATGAGAAGAATGAGAGGATCAAATTATAAATCTCACATTTACTTATCAAATTCAATGAAATTAAATTTGTATCATCTTCTTGTTTTAATTTTTGCATGCACAAAATCTGTGGTACAATCGCTATCCAATATCAGGTGTCTACATGTTGCAACTATATAGACCATTGGCTGTCAATGGGAATTAGGAGAATCACGTGTTGGGTTGGCTCAAGTGCTCATTTTGCCAACTGCCCAAATACAGAATACTGTATGCCTTAATGCCCTAAGAATGAAAGAATTAGTTGCAATAAGTATTCACTTTCAACACAAATGAGTTGCATAGAGTCTAGAATAAAATGAAACCTAACAATTCAGCAATACTCTGAAATGCAAACTTACTTGTGTTCAGATTCATCTTGTATGAACGCGTGAAGTCCTTCCACGGCTAAGGAGAATGACATAAACAAAAGAAATAGCTGTCTACACAAGCACGATACAAGTGAGTGAGTGATTGTGATAGAGAGGCAGGGAAGGAGTATATTATGTAAAATATACTAAGGTTTTGTGAAACCAGAGATATGAAAAATGCAGACAGAAAATTGTAAAAATTAATTGATGATTGCTAGGATTCCCAAGAGTGATTCTCACTATTTTCACTCCAGAAACAACATTAAGAATTCAACAATATATAGACAAGCAAATACATAAAGTACTTACAGCATTGGTAAAAGCAGATAAAACTTCTAGCCTCTTGTACCTGTTGAAAAAGACAGGAATTGACTGAGTAGTTTGTCATCATTGATTTTTTCTTTTCTTAGCCAAAGTCATAAAATGTGTTCCTTCAGGATATGTGTTTATAAATGTAACATTCTGAACTCAACCAAAATTTTTGAATTCAAGGAAAAGTGAAGCATCTACCATCATATAAATCCGAATCATCCACAGTTCCACAAGTATTAAAACCCACCCTAACCACAAGAACTCACTTCCTTACAATCTCAGTGCTTAGGCTCCATATAAAAAAGGTTAATTCATTATGTTATTGAGAGTGATACATAGACATTACAAATCGTACCCATATGTGTAAGTATGATCCAACTTTAGTCGAGAAGCGGCCATTGCAAATAATGAAAATGACAAGAGGCCACAACCGAATGTCAAGTGAAATGCATCAGATACCAAACCTGAAACCACATAAGGAATCGCATATCACAAAACAATGGAACGAAGCAATCGACGACAATAAGCCAAGTCAATTGAAATCAACAAAGCTTCATCTCATGTATATATATCATAATGATATATATATATATATAATAGAAAATACAAATTTCTGCAAATCCAACTGAGAAGTCTAGCTCTTGTCATTTGCTCAATGTTGCACACATGAGTCGTAAACATTAATCTTTGTGACTAAATTGTTTTTCATTGTTGTCATATGCAAACTCTTCTGAGAGTTGTTGGCGCAAGTGATACACATCCACCAAGAGACAGTCAAGTCAGCTGGTAACATCACATATGACTATACCAACAAAGATAAAGTGCAAATGCAATATCCTATCTTTCTAAACAAAGCCAGATAAATATTTTAAACCCATTTAACAGTACACCATTTCTTTGATACATTCATTTCTTGCTACCCCAAACATCACTGTTCCCTTTTTAACAGTATAAAATTACATTGCTAATAGTTGACATAGTAAGTAATCAATTCGGTGGGTAGCACATAATTAATGACATTTCTAACAATTATCTACCAATTTTCCTTTTTAAGTTTCATAATACAAAACAAAGGTCCAGCCAAGTAACATCGATACCAGATATAAATACGAAAACATACACTAAAGCTTAAGTTTCTTCATACCAATACGTCCCGAGAAGAGGCCAATAAACAACTCGGTAGTCGAATACGCGACATTAAGAGAAATCAGCACAAACAACCGCCTCGTATGCTTGTTTCCAGACCTTAATGCCCCCAAAATCAACGAAACAAACGAGAAAGCCGAAAATTTCCCATCAATTTCCTTCGAGTATTGAAACCTAGAATCTGGTAAATAACTGCCAGGCGGTATATCTATGCTAGAAACACTGCGTGAGAACAAAGGTTGTGGAGTGTGAGGCTCGACGGCAGCGTTTCGATGCAAAGAAGCTTGGCGAGAGAAAGCGAATCGGCGATCCGTAGTTTCTCCGAAATTGAAATCGCCGGTGTACGATCTCGGAGAATCGGCGAGGTTATGGTAGTCGAACGCAGTGTTTTGATGATTTGTGCGCGGAAAACGCGAATACTTATCCATATTTTGTCGGAAATGCAAGAGAAAGAAATCAAAATTGGAACTTTACTATACTGATTGTTTCACAATTCAATATTTTGAATTAATCTTATACAGGAGTGAAGAATTTAGTGCATAATCGGAGAAATCTGCAAACCAATGCCGATACTTTACGGGCTGTGAAGAGTAGATTGTTATTTTTTTTAAGAAAAAGTGAAGAGTAGATTGTATTCGTCTTTGTTTGATAACTTTTGGAGTCCCAGTAGTAGTTCCTCAGTCAAAGTATTGCATTAATGTGTTACTTTCGTACTTTCGGAAAAATGCAAAAATAGTCATGTAACTAGGGTGTTCATTTTTCGAATCAATCTAAAATTCGATTTGACTAGAATTTGAATCTCAATTTCGAATTAAGATTTTTGAATTTTGTATCAATTTTCGAATCAACTCGAATCCCGAATGTGAATATTCGAGTCGAGTAACGAATTAATGATTTTTTTTCGAATTCTATTTGAAAATCCTGATGTTCGCCAAAAATATTTGGATCATACAACTGCAAGTATACAGTGTAGTTTATAGAATAATGGCAAGCAATGTCGTATTCCTCATGGATTGAGATGTGAAACGCTTAGGCTATAATAACATCGCATTCCAATTTTATTGAAGCGACCGAATATCCAATTTATAATAAAAATCGAAAATAGCAGAAAAATAAATAAATTTGCGAACCCCACAAGTATTTTCAACAACTACAGGAGCAACTTTAGACACATAATCTCAACATGGTTCTTCAATATTAAATCCAATTAAAGTTTCAACACCAACTCATGCAATTCTATGGGTTCAATTCCTAAGATAGTTTATTCTCCCTCCCGGGCGGCACATAAACAGTAGATTAATAACAGTTGTAGGTCTCCCGACTCGATACAACTATTATTAACTCCCAAAAGATTTATAAATTGAATGACTCTCCACAAACAGTTGTAGGTCTCCCGACTTGATACACCAGTTTATGTCTGAATTCGAATTCCGTCTTTGTTAGAACTCCTCTTCCGAATTTCGCACTAACAAATATGACATGCAAATTATTGGCCAAATAAAAAGCAATTAAGAATAAGCACTCGAATTCATAAAATAGAAAACATGAATCAATTAAGAAAACAATTAATCAAGATTTAACATGAATCCACAATTTTGATTATGCCCAAGATCCAAAAGATTAGCCAAACACGATTACAAACTCATAGACAAATTCGAAATCAACATTATGACATTGTTTAAGCACGAAAAGAGATCTAGACATAGAAAAAAAAAACTTTCTTGTCGGGATGGATTCCCCACCTAAGCCTTGAAGCTCTTGTGCTCCGTAGATGCGAAAGGCCTTGTGGTGTTCTTCGCGACATAGCCCTCCTCTCTCGAGAAGACTTCGAATCTTGTGTTCCTGCGTAATTTGATGTGTTGTGTTGTGTATGAAGTGATGTTAGATGATGAAATTTCGTGCAAGCCTTGGGTCTCTTTTATAGATGCTGGGAAAGATCACTTGTAGAGTTGGAGCGGGAAAAAACTCCAAAAATATGTGTGGTAGAGTCCCACACGGCTTGGCCGTGTGACCTCACACAACAACCGTGGGTTTTCTCGGGCTAACCTCACACGCCGTGTGGGCCCACACGGTCTGGCCGTGCGGCTTGGTTCCCCCTGCTTTTCCCTTTTTCACATGATTGTGTCACTTTTCACACGGGTATTTTCACACGGTGTGTGACACCACCTGATCCGGCCGTGTGACTAGTAAACGTCCGAATTTGCTCATGGGGTCTTCATGAAAGTTGTAGCTCTTTCTATTAGCTTTCCATAGCTATTTGAATAACCTCAATATCAATTTTTATAGAGAAAGTTATGGCCAAAATACTAAACTCTGTCAGTGCTAGAAACTGTTAGCGCATTTGGACATTTTTGAAGGAAATTTCCTTTTGTTCGATCGTCCGTGCTTCTCTCCTTCACATATTTGCTCGTACCTTAGCTCTTGACTTATACTTTGGAACGTGATATCTCTTTTTATCCAATTTCGACTCCATTTCTGTAAGAAGTTACAAGAATACGCAGATATCCCAACAAAGGAAATCAACCAAAACACACTGAATATACATGCAAATGTATCAAATATATACCAATTTAAGCCCCTAAATGCATATTTTACACTTTACACTCATTCACCGATTCGAGTAAATTCGATTCATATATCGATTCATATTTGTATTCCAATTTGAATTCGTATACTGATTCGAACTGAATTATTATTCAAATTTAATTTGTATATTATATATTTTAAACATTATACAACATTGCATATACAAATAGAAATAATATAATTAGTTGATATATAAATAACATTTAGCTTCACATTGATATTATAATAAAATTGTTGCAGTAGAATTATAGCACTGGTCATAGCTAGTTTAACAATTCTCATTTCAAAGTTTAATGTCTTATGATCTATTTAAACTTAAAAGAAAATTATATTTTTCTTTCAAAGACAAAAAAATATACTTTTGATTTTAAGAGATTTCGGTCTTAGAAGTATTTAATTTTTGTAATATCTTTAAAGTAACAATATGATTTTGATTATTTATATGGTTTGCTTATGATTTTGTATCATTATAGTATTCTTATGTTAAAAAATTGAATTTTTGCTTGAAAATATGATTTTTGGAACCAAAAAATATGGGCATGAATCCGAACCGTGCATGGTTTATCATAAATTTGGGTTTTGTATGAACTCAAATTCGGTTCGAAAATTGATTCGAATTTAATCGAACTAGGATCAAATTTCGAATTGAGGTTTTAAAATGTCCATTCGATTAATTTGATTCGAAGAAGTCAAAGAATTCGGAACTCGATTCGATGAACACCTATACCTGTAACTTTAGGTGACAAGCAATTTTAGTCATGTTCGTTTTGCAATTTGTAAATTTAGTTTTGTAACTTAAAATTGTCGTGATTTTAGTTCTTTTGTCGCTGGAGTTTGAAAATTTGGCGACCCCCTTGCACGTGAAAGGAACATGACCCATGTTGTTGAGTTGGACTTATTTCATTATCAATCAAAGTACTTGGTCAAAATCCGAGCAAAATAGGTCTTGTAACTTTATTTGGTTGGTAAAAATGAAAAGAAAAGAGAAGATAAAAAAGAAAATAAATATTTATTAATATATTAAAAATATAAATTTAAATAAATGAGATTAATCTAAATAACTTAATAACTTATAGAATAAAAATATATGTATACCAATATTAAAATATTTTACTAATATTTATAAAAATCATATACAAATAAAAAGTTATAAGAACATTTTAAAAAGTATTTTAAAAATGAAAATATTTATAATATAAAAGATATATTATTATAATGATAAAAAGAAAATAGTTATTTTCAAAAAAAAAAACAGAAAATAATTATGATGTGATGCCAACAATAAATGAAACAAAAATAGTTTAAAATTTCTATAAAATTTGTTAGTAAATTTAAGATAGCGCAAGTTTCATACATTATTTTATTTTTCTCCATACATTATATATAAAAATTATAAATATTAGGGAATTTCTTATATAACACTAATAATGAATAAAATACAAATTAATTAAGTATCTTAGTTTTCAAAAAGACATATTTTTTAAGTATCTTAGTTTTCTAAAAGACATATATTTCATTAAAGTAAAAAATATTAATGAAAGACTTGATATTTAAAATGAAAAATGCACATTGAAAAATTGAATTCCAAAGTATTTAAACCTAAGTGATATTGAAATATAAATTCGAAATTCAAATAACATAAAAAATAATCTAAAGAAATTTTAAAATTTTATTTAATTAATAAAGAAAATTATAAAAATCGTGACAATAAAAATTTTAAAAAAAAAGTGAAAAACTTCATCCGCTTCTTTATGCTAGGGCGATGGGGTGCTTGGGAGGAGGGTAAGGGTGGGGAGGGCTTTACGGGGAACTTTGTCTGCTTTTTTTTTTTTTTTTAGTTATTCAGTGTATTAAATTTAAATAGTTTTTAAAATTTTTATTTAATTGAAACCTTGAATTTAAACTTAATTATACATTTTAGCTGCAATATTATTTTTATTATATGATTTGTCACATGTATATATATATATATATATGTGTGTGTGTGTGTGTTTTTTTTTTAACATTAAGATACTTAAAAATTATGAATGTAAAATATCTTCTATTTTATAATTATATTATAATATATTTTTTATTTTAAAACAATTTTTAACATGTTCTTATAAGTTTTATATTTTTTATATATATAAATTTTTATTTATAAAGTTTATAAAAGTTATTAGTAAAATATTTAACATTGATATATATATATATATATATATTTTTTTTTTGAGTTATTAATTTATTTAAATTTATATTTTTGATGTAGTAATAAACATTTATTTTCTTTTTTATTTATTTTTTCTTTTCTTTTCTACTAGCCAAATAAAGATGAATTACCTATTTTGCTTGGTTGTTGACCAACTACTTTAACTGATAATGAAATGGGTCCAACTCAATATCATACATGGGCCATGTGCTCTTCACGTGAAAAAGGGTTGCCGGATTTTCAAACTCCGGTGACAAAAGGACCAAAATCGCAACAAATTTTATGTTACATGACTAAATTTGCAAATTGCTAGACGGACATGACTAAAATTGCTTAGCACCTAAAGTTACACGATAATTTTTGCATTTTTTCATGTTACTTTAGGGGGTATTATAAAAAAAGGCCTAGTGATAAGTGAGTTTCATGCATGCATTTTTGTATATAATTCAACATATAATTGGTGTATTTGCATGTATATTTGGCATATTTGATTTAGTTTCATTTGTTGGGCGTGATCTTTGCTTATTATTCAATTATTTTGTAGGAAATAAAGTGGAATTGGGGGTAGAAAAGAGCATGATATCGATAGATGTCACAAAGATACGCCACGAGCAAGATGAATCAAGAAAACGATCAATAATTGGAAGAAAATAGGTTGGGTGTGTCCAACAAATTCCATATATGGTTTTTTGGGCAAAAATGAGCCATACCACTTGGTTGTGCGAAATCGCATGACCATTGTAGAACCACACAACCAGGTACGTGCGGCAACGCATGGGCGGGCAATGTGGAATCACATGACCTGACCTTGTGGCAACAAGACGCTCATGTGGAACCACACAACCAGGTAGTCGGTGGCACATGGGTTGTCTTGTGGGAAGGCTTTGTTTCGATGGATTTTTATTCTTTTTTTAATTGGATTGAGTTGGAGAGATATGAAAGTGATTATAAAAGGAAGAATAGAAGACCTAACAAGGGTAATCATTTTGGAGAGCAAGATAGTCGTCCTTGAGAGAAAACAATAGAGATCTTTGAGAGCCACACGAGGGGATTATCAAGGAAAACACCAGGATTTCATATTTTGAAGATGGATTCATCCAACCCGGGGAATTCATCATCATATTCTAAATTTCTATCTCTTTCTTTCTTTCTTTTCATGTTAAACAAGTTGTTTATGGATTTGTTTATGAGTTCGCAAAAACACGTCTAGCTAATTTTCTTTTGATTCTAGGACATGATGTAGACTACAGATCTATTTGATAATACATTTGTTTATTTCGTATTAGTTTATTTTGAACTGTCGTGTTGAACTTGCCATTACACAAAACAAATCAGTATATGAATATTGCTAAATATTCAAAACAAATAAAAAAAATTAAACAACAAATTATGTATAAATACATCCACATTTATTCATTTATTCAAAATATACACAATCGTAGTTTGTTCCAAAGTATCGGTTTCATCTGGATGGATAGCTAATTTATTCTCCAATATCTACTCATGGTACAAAAATATTTGAGGACCAAAAAGGTGAGTCACTTGGTTGCTTCTGAGTATCATGTACTATGCTCAAATTCTTCTTTGTGAACCAACCTACAAGAAAATTGAAAAAGAAAAGCAAAATAGAAAACAATAACATTCAAATAATAAACCAAAGGAGTTATTTTTATCTATCTGAAGACGATATAATGTGTGCAAAATAGGAAAATAATTTAAGCTATCTTTCATTTTAACCCACTTTAGCCAATAATACCAAAAAGTACAAAAATTCCTTTGTTAGTCCGTTTGAGCCTATTTTTTTTGTTGTTCCTAGCCATGTAAATATGAGCCATTTTTACCTTTGAATATCATATTACCTTAGCTAGACTAATGAAGTGATGTTAGTATAAGGGATTGATTTGATTCATATCGTTTAATTTGGATTGGTAGGTGAGGCAATGAAAAGTTGCACCAAAGCGTTATCAATTGGGTGAAAATTGGGAGATGAAATGAGAAAGTTTAGAAATCCTCAAAAAAAAATAAAAAAGAAAAGAAAGCGAATAAAAAGAGAAAACGAAAAAAGAATAAAAGAAAATAAAAATATAATACTTGAGGACTTGGGAGAAATTCATTTAGGAAGTCTTGTTAGCTTTGCTCTAAATAATTGACTTCGGTACTTATTTGATTGAAACTTATATATTTTTTTCAAAATGAAAGGAAAATTAGTGTGGAATTGTAATTCTCCACTTTATATTTAGTCTTTGGTTTGTGGCATAAATATTTGGGATTGAGTACGTGAAGGAAGGAATGAGAGTGTTCATGTACATATTTATGCGATCTCATCATTACTCCATTAGTCTTGGATGTTGAGTCACATTCCAATATTTATCCTACCTTAACCAAAAGCCTACATTACACCAAAAGAAAAGTCATTTTGATTCTTGTTTGGCATACATGTTTAGTGGTGGTGAGTTCAACTTTTTGTAAGCTATTAGTGTTTATTGAATTGACTTGAGAGTTATTTTTCCTATTTATATACTTTGATTACTTGAGTGATACACTTATCCGGTGAGGGACCGCAATGTCAAACACTTTACTTTGGATTGTTGTTGCATATTAAGTGATTATGAGCTATATATTTGATTATTGTATGGTGGAAAAGTGCTTGAGACTTGATAATATTTTCATACACGGTATGCTATTGAGAACCCTGTTTTTTTTTTAAAAAAAAAAACCCATACATGCATGTATTGTTATATTTATTTTGTTGCTCGAGGACTAACAACGTTTTAAGTTTGGGAGAATTTGATAAGTGGTTTTTATGCTTGTATTTTGGTATGTAATTCAAAATATAATTGGTGCATTTGCATGCTTATTTGGTGTATTTGGTTTAGTTTCATTTGTTGGGCGTGATACTTCAATTGTTCTATTATTTTGTAGGAAACAAAGTCGAATTGGAGGTAGGATGGAGCATGATATTGATAGATGACACAAAGGATACGCCACGAGCAAGACGGACTAAGAAAACGATCAATAACTGGAAGAAAATAGGTTGGGTGTGTCCAACAAATCCATAGATGGCTTTTCGGGCAAAAATGAGCTACACCACTCGGTTGTGCGAAATCGTATGGGAAATGTAGAACCACATGACCAGTTTGTGCGGCGCGCTGAGACGGGCGTGCGTGGGAACCACTCCACTACCTGGCCATGCGGCGATCTGCGGCCGTGTGGAAGCACACGACCAGGCTGTGCGGTAGCGCACGGGCTATGCGGGAAGGTTTCGTTTTGACAGATTTTTATTCTTCTTTTGATTGTATTGAGTTCTAGAGACCTAGAAGCGACTATAAAAGGAAGAATAGAAGATCTAACAAGGGGGAATCATTTTGGAGAGCAAGAGAACCGTCCTTGAGAGAAAAATAGAGATTTTCGAGAGCCACACGAGGGATCACCAAGGAAGACACCATGATTTCAGATTTTGAAGACGGATTCATCCAATCCAGGAAAATTCATCATCATATTCTAGAATTATTATCTCTTTTTTATTTCTTTTCATGTTAAAAATATTATTTATGGATTTGTCTATGAGTTTGCAAACTAACATGTCTAGCTAATTTTATTTTGATTCTAAAACATGATGTTGACTACGATCTATTTATATTCTATTTTATTTCATATTAGTTTATTTTGCATATCTATTTGTGGTTTCTTGTGCTTAATTCTTATGGATTACCTAATCAATAATTTGCATGTTTGATATGTTATTTCATAATCGGAGAGATGATTTCCAACAACATATTGAAGAAATCACAACGTAAATAATTATAGAGTCGAGAGGCTTATGATGTTTATGGGGTTTTGACACTTGATTCATTATGCTTTTGGGAGTCGATATTTGTTGAGTAAAGATACTAGCAATTCATTATTAATCTACGGTTTGTTTGCTTTGAGAGATGGAATAAACTAAGATATGAATCAAGTTCATAGATAAGGTATACTGGCTTTAGAAAATACAAATTGGATATAATTTAGAGATACATGTCGAATCATAGGATCGCTTTCATATTCCCCGTTAACTCTCTATGTGTGAGATTAATAGTTGTTTTTTTTTTATTTTTATTTTATTTTAATTGTTAGATAATTTATTTTTATATTTTCGACCATGTTAATAAAATTGAGGCTACCATAATTGCGGTAATCTGTGTTCTTTAATCAATCCATGTGGAATACGATCTTGTTTACCACTATCTATTAACTATGCCGTATACTTGCAGTTTAGCTAAATAAAATTGAATGAACACTTAGTCAAGCCATTCAAAACTTTTTAAGGCCTAAATTACTACTCCCTCCGTCCCACTAAGATAGGCCAGGAGGATAATTCACACAGATTAAAAAAACATAAGAAATATAATTGGAATTATAATCTTTTCTTATATTCATTCTATTTTGTCCTTGTATTAAATGAGTCCATCTATATTTAAAAAAATGAAATTTGTTGAAAACAAAGTGAATTAAATATGGGTTTTAGTCTATTTTTTTTGTAATTAATACTCTCAATAAGGAAATAAGCCTATAAGTTGGGACGGACATAAAAATAAAAGTTGGCCTATCTTAGTGGGACAGAGGGAATATATAAAAGTTTTTGAGGTCTCTTTCAAGATAAAATGTCCAAACTATCCTTGTACATATTTTTGAAATATCTCTAATGCCCATAATATATTATGACCATAATGCCCATTCTTCAAATTCAACTACCATTGATTTCAAGCCAAACATTCTTCTTCTTCTTCTTCTTCTTCTTCTTCTTCTTCTTCTTTTTCTTCTTCTTCTTCTTCTTCTTCTTATTATTATTATTATTATTTTATGTATCTATAAACTTGTACTTATTTATTGTTCTTTGTTTCTTTTCTATAGGCCCCAAGGGGTTTCAGGTAAAGTCTAGAAGGAAGAGTTGAATAGACTTTATAATTTTTTCGATTTTATGAATCAGAGTTTCAAGAAAACAACTAAGTCCTTAGACAGCTGGGTTGAGATTCAACAGGAGAGTTAACCACTCAACAGTTTTCTTGATAGATTAACTCAACTAAGTCGGTGGAAGACTTACACCCTTGTGAGTTTTATCAATCAACACTTAGTGTTTTTGGAGAGTTATAATGCAAACTTGGATAGAAAATAAAATAACATAATATAAAGTTGCGAAAATGTAAATGTAAGAAAATAAAGACACCATATTTATAGTGGTTCAAGATGGGGTAATCCTCTACTCCACTCTTCTCCAACTCCAAAAGGAACCCACTAAGTAACATGTGACTTTTGTTACAAAGTAATATAATCCTAGTAACCTTGATTACACAACCAGCTACAATAAGGACTGAACTCTTCACTAGACAGCTGCCTAGTTACTTCAGCTCTCTGAACTTGCAAGATCTGTTCACGAAGCCCTCCCACAGATCAGATTCTTGGTTCGTCAGGAACCTCACTACACCCATTCAATCCAAGGCAATGTAGACCCTAATTTTGTCTTCACAAATTTCTTCGTCAAATGAATGAGCTTCAATCTTTTACTGAAAGTGTAGATGAAGTGTTCTTGAAAAAGCTTGAGGATTGCAGGTGTAGCTTGAGAGATATTTTTGAATATTTGGGTTCTTTCTCTTTCACTTGTTTATTATGTCTTGTTTCACTCTGAAAAATCCTCAGCTTTTGTATTGAGGATTTGAACTTTGTCCGTTGATGAGATAGACAAATTCAAATCCCAATGTTGGACAGTTGACATGTCTTTTCTTACAACTTTGATATTGATATTTCCTTGTATTCTTATGCGTTCTGCAACTTTCTCGAAAATGGCAATCGCATGTGCATTCTAATAAGCGAACCTCATCGCCTTCATAAATGTCTTGCACATTTTAGACAAACATCATACTTCATTAATTTGAAGATATCTTTATTGACACTTGATTTTTTTAGTCCTTCACCGCTTTATCCTTTGATGACTGATACTTTAGTCTTCTGAACAAGTCTTCTGTCTTACTCAGTTATCAGTCTTCTGCTTTGACTTGGCTGACATACTCTGAGAGTCTTCTGATGTGCTACTTTCCGAGTCACCGAATTTCCACTATTCACCGCGAATCTTCTTAAGCTTTCTTCAACAAGTCTTCTGCAATTCTACTTGGTTGTTTTCAAGTCAACCTAAGTCTTATCTATTACATATGCAAAAATTACATTGAAATAGGTTGCCAACTTTCGAACACATAATTTCTAAGCATCATCAAAATCTATACAATAAATTTCCTAATATTTTCTTATCTAGTTTTATTCTAACTATATAAAGAAGTAAGTTCAAGAACAAACCCTATATTTCAAAAGATTTCATATTGATCAAATATTTTTTCACTTTTAAATGTTTCTAATATTGCCTTGTAGATGTTCTTTTCTCGTTTATTTAATTGTTTGAATTCAATTTTAAGTTCAAGTAAATGTGATCTCGTATGTATTAGTTACATATTAGGAATTCTTGTTTAAAACGACTATAGTTTTGTAAAATGACTATAGTCGTTTTGAACCACTATAGTCGTTGAGTCATTTAAAAATTGATCATAATAGAAACTACTACAATTACTTTACATGACTAATTGATTATTTTCTAACTTTCTAATCTTACCATTTTAACTGCATATATGGACTCAACATAGATTGTTATATTTTATTTTGGAGATTTTATTAATGACGATAAAGAAAATTGGATATGGAAACAAAGTGGGAGCAAGGAAACGGAGGACGAAATTCTAATATCTTCATATTCTTTGTATCATCGTCAAGATTGTGAAGTGTTAAATATTTGTAAAGTTGATTTATCTTCAAATTAAATTGAGATGATATTTCTTCTACCAGAAATGGACAATTTTTAGTTCCAGATTAAGATTACTTGGACAAACAAGTACAATAGTTGTTATATCTCTACAACGAAAATTCTCATTGTCCATTTGTGTAACCCTTGTGAGAAAAATTTCGGTGAGCATCCGAAAGAAGAACGTAATGATCCTTTTCATGAAGTGAAGATGATGAAGTGCATTGTGAATTGCAAAATAAAAGCATCAATTTTTATTGTGAAATGCTAGCAAATTATGACGATGAAGTAATCGGACTAAGAATATTATTGGGATGAGTTGAAGATAGCCCAAGAAAATGTAGATGATATTACATAAAATGATAACATTGTTGTTTTCTCTATTCATGGGTCAAATGTGCTTCAAAACAATGGAGATGAAAATCTTTTAACTAATGATCACCTTGTAACTTCAACTAATTCATCATGTGTGATTCCCAAAGATACAGATTTAGAAGATCGTCAAGTTTTCAACACGTAAAACGATCTTATGATGTAAGTCCACATGCTTGCAATGAAGTACAACTTTGAATTTCGAGTGAAGAAAACGAATAAGTTTATGCAATTGCTTGCAGAGATGAAATTGCAAATGAGGTTTGCGAGCAACTGAATTCAAAAACTTTGATTACTTTCTAGTCTGCAAATATATACGTGAACATACTTGCCTTATGAGTATTCATCAAACTGATCACAAACATGCAAGATCGTGGGTTGTTGGAATACATATATTGTCTATGTTTAAAAATTCCAACAGTATATATAGACCTGCGGACCTTATTAATGACATGTGTATGGAGTTCGGGATAGACATGAGTTATCAGAGGGCGCATAAGTCATAAGAATGTGCTTTAGAATGTTTAAGAGGTTCCTTCGAGGATAATTATGCTAAATCGGACTTATATTCTTATAATTTGGACAAGATTAATCCCGAAACAATATTATCATTGGAGATTGATAGTGAGAACCGCTTCAAGTACTTTTTTACGGCTCTCGGACCTTGCATTCGTGGATTCCACTCTTCAATGCGAAGGGTAGTTGTAGTTGATGGAACATTTTTAACTAGGAAATATAAAGGTACACTAATTGTTTCTACTTGTCAATATGCAAATATTCATATCTATCATCTTGCTTGGAGTATAGTTGATTCTAAGAATGATGCATCGTGGACTTAATTTTTTTTTTTTTTTGAAGTTGAAGAATTAATGACCAAAATGGAAGATCTTATTATAATATCTGACCGACATCCAAGTATTATCAATGGAGTTCAAGATGTCTATCAAATGCCCATCATGGTCATGACATTTATCATGTAAAAGGCAACTTAAGGACCATAACTTGAAAAACTGAGATTTTCATACTTTTCAAGAAAGCAACAGAGACATATACCTTTAAAAGAGTTTGAAAAGTATATGAGATAAATTAGAGAATTGATAGTAAAGCATGAAATTATTTAGTCAACACACATTTTCGTACTTGGACTAGGTCACACTTTGTGGGAAATCGTTAAAATATAATAACATCAAATAATGGAGAGTCACTAAATTTGTGTTTAAGAAAGCTCGACAGAATCCAATATTATAATTGATTGAGAGTATTAGGAAAAGGCTGCAGAAATAGTTTTATGAGAGGCATGCAAATGCACAAAGCTGCACAAGTACACTAACCCCAATAATTAAAGAGAATTTGCATAAGAGCGTTGATAAAGCAAGAGGTTTATTGCCGACCCAATCGACCAGTTCACATATGATGTGAGGAACTACACTGTGAATTTTGTTGTTAACTTGGATGAAAAATTTGAACTTGTAGAAGGTTCCAATTAGAACATTTATTGTGCGAGCAAAACAAATATTAATTTTCTTTAAATGTAGTAAAAAAATTAGTATTTATTATATAGTATGATTTTATTTTAAAAATGTAAAAACTCTTTGCTCACAAAAATGTAGAACATTGCTATTTGGTAGGTCATTTGGCAAGGTGTTTGACAGTTCATAAATATTCAATCTTGAGGGAGCAAGGAAATTAATTCTTGATGTCATTGTCGGAGATGTATTTGTGATATTACTTAGAAAATGGTTTGTCAATTTTCTTTTGGGTGGGCCTTGAAAATATATTTGTATCCACTCTCGACATGCGATATCTGAGCTGTTTATATTTTCTGCAAATATGTAAACAAAATAAGATCAAAATTCCATTAATAACAATGATAGAAAATACTATTGAATGCTAGTTTAATACCCTAAAAATATATAATGTGTGATTTGGATAGAGATATAACATAGTAAATAAGTAAACTAACATTCAAAACATAAATTAAATTAATTCTAAATATGATTTTATATAAGCTACATTCTTTTTTTAAATTATATAAAATTTACCCTTTAATCTATATATATATATATATATATATATATATATATATATAAAAGCAAGAAAGTATGCCTTTTATGGCAAAATCCCGCCAAAAATCACTTGCCAAAAATAGGAAGTAATGTGGTGTATTTAATTAATGATATCTCGACTATTAATGCATGATGACAGCTCATTGATTACCTAAACTAGCACATTTAATTAATACTTTCGTGGTGCAAGTGCCTGACTATGGCATTATGACAGTTGTTTCTTGAGCACCGAATTTTTTTAAAATTTGAAATTGGTCTATCTTGGGAAGTAAAAAAAGAAAATATATTTTTATTTTAAGACTTTGAATATGCAACAAAACCCAGACTTCTGCATCAAAAATATAAATAGTTGGAATTAATAAAGGTAAAGACAATTAAAAAGACATTGATGTGCGAGCTTAATATATTTTCTTAATTAATTGCAAACTGTGCTTTTGTCTTGGTGGACGTGCGAAATTCAAATTCTTGCCCTTGTTATATGTAATAGTACAATAATTTAAATTAATTAACACTCTTGGGCATTTAACTATTAATTTGTTTTCCTTCCACTATTATCCAATTTATAAATAGTTGTCATGTCAAACCAGAAGGGTCCTCACAATCCAGTAAAACTGCAAAACGTCTCGGTTATTTAGCTTGCTTGAAAACATTAATCCTAATAAAATCTTTCGAGCGCATCCAAATGGTCATCTTTATTGTATACCTGCATATGATACCAATTGAGATATATAGGTATGTCCACTTGAACACTTTTTTTTCAATAGTATTTAGTTTCCAATACTGCAAAAAATATTATTGTGCTAAACAAGGTAATATATACCTAACAAAGGTTTACCATGATGTGCAATAACCAATTGGAATCCATCCCATAAGTTTTCAAAACAATAACGTATAAATGAAAAATTCTGCAGAATCTCTCCATTATATTGGTTAAGCATGCGCAAGCTAGCTCAGCTCCATCATTTGCATTAGCCAAGGAGATTATACATCCTACAGAAATGTATTGGGCATTGAGATTACCTGCAGGTATGTTTTGTTTAAATCATTAATTCTTCTCATATCTACATAATTAATTTTTTCCATCTTTTTCTTCATTGTTTTCATCAGGCATATAAACAAGCACCATTCCAAATTTTTTCCCATCCTTTTCATCATTCTTAAATCTAACACTCATATTTTACAGCAGTAGATGAATGTGAATTGATCTAAATAAATATATTTCTCTGAACAAAATTAATTACTACCAATTACTATTAAAATGCAGTTATACTAATGATCAATTACCTCACATTTTCCTTTCATTTTAACTGTTTTTTTTTATTGATTGACTGTGCATTAAAAACAAAGGTGGATGAGCAACAACATTTTAAAAGATGACATATGACCAATACCATTCAAAAGATGACAAAATATCCTCAAACATAGTTTCTCATCTCCTTACAAAAATGTTTATGACCAAATTCAACATAAATAACAAAAGAACGAAACATAAATTTTAAAACGTCATTAAATTTTGTGGTTCTATAAAGATTTTCTTTATTCATGTGATATAATTTTTTGTAGATGTATTTTAAGTTATTTTTAAGTTTGGATAAGGTTTTTAGTTCCCTTGGCGAGTTTTCTGTATTGATATGGGTGCACTTGGAAAGAACTGGAAATCATTGTCCTCAATGGGCTTATATTATAGATCTCAATTTTTTTTTCAGAAAAAACAATTAAAATTAAAATTTTAAAGCATTTAACTGAAAAAATGAAAATATCTTTAACATAAGCATAACCGAATAAGAGACATCTTTCAAAAAATTAAAAAAACTCCCCTATTCTAGGTTATAAAGCTTTTTCTAGGATTTTCAAATTCATTTTATGTAAGAAAAATGCAGAAAATTATAAAATCAAAAAAAAAATTACATTAGAAAAAATATACATCTGAACTTTTTTCCCCTTCCTATAGATCCGAATGTCCATTAAATTAATTTATTTTATTTCATGCAGCCCATTCTATCGGAAAATTCCCCACCGCTATTGCCTCCCGTAGGAGTCCGGGCGTGTCTCGAGCCCCTAGTCCCGTTTTGCGGTGAAAAACTCAAAAATAAAAAGAAAATCACATATAATGAAAAAAATTGTACATTTAAAATCTTTTTTGTGTTCGAAACTCAGATCTGAAAGTGCTTAACCAAAATATATATATATATATATATATATATATTTAAGGTCACAAAAGGCTTTTTTTTTGGGATTTTAATGCATTTTATTCAAGAAAAATCATGAAAATGAACAAGGCGAAAATTATATATAAGAAAAAAAATAGATCGTAAAGATCTGAATATACATCCATCGGAAAAACATATTTATTATGTAGTTTGTCATCAAAAATTGCAAAAATTGTAAATAGATCCAGATCATTAGAAACAAATTATAAACCTGGGTTGCACAAACACATCCAAAGAATTGAGATATAAATAAAAACGAAAATAAGCATTGCCGAGTAAGACATCTACCGGAGAAAATTCATTTTCGTGTTTTTTTTATCGTAGGCTTCTCACGAAGGTCCATTGATCACCGAGTTTACTTCACTTCTATTCTTGCATGAGAGAAGTTTTTCAGAATCATGAAGAAAGAAAGCGAGCCGAGAAGAATGAGCCCCTAGAACTTTGTGCGGAAAGTAAACACTCAAATCATTTACGTTGGCCCATACTAAAGTATGGATTTATCATTTATGCAAGAACATTTTAGTCTTATAAGAATCTTTCTATCATGAAAATATACTATAAATTATTTATATATCTTAGTCCTGAAACATATATAATTTGTTTTTATTTAAAAATTCATTTATAAAATAAGATGTTGAGTTGAAACAAAATAATAAAAAGTTGCTAGGTGGTAAAATTATCTACTTAATTGAGATTTAGTCAAAAATGTTTCCCCTAAAAAAAATTTTATTATTATTAAAAAAAAATACATATAAATAAAACAAATTAAATTAATAAGTTATTGATAACAAATTTAATAGAATATTAATAATTTTGTGAGAAAATCCAAAGGACATCCTAAAATTAATAATATTAACTCTTAAAATGAAGTAATTCTAATTTAAAGTATGACAAGTCGTATATATAAATGACAATTTTGAAGAAATCAAAATTCATAACAAAGAATTGACCAATTGAGCATCATTGTAAAAAGAGTTTTGGAGTTTTATTAGTATGTTATGAGTCTTATGAAAACCATTTTTTAGTAGATTTTAATCTAGTTTTGTTATGAATAATGATTTTATTTTATTTTATTTATTAATAATTTTTTTCCGGGGTAATTTCCTACAAAATCACCTTAAATTACCAACAAGATTTATAATAAACTTGATATTAATCTGTTGCTTTATCCATAATTATTTATCTCCATAGTTATTTATCGTCATATTGCTTTATCCATCTTTATTTATCTTTACTTTTTAATTTTTTATTACTAACAAATTTTTTAAAATATATAATTCGTGCATCGCACGGGTGGAATACTAGTACTTATAATAACCAATATATATAATGTATTCTATTTGTATAATCGAATTTAATTTTTATTATTAAAATGAAATTTTAATAAATTAACGAAAAATAATATATTGTTATTACAACATGCACAAATAGAATTATAATTTAGAATAACAAAATCCGAAACTCATAAATTAATCTTTTGTAATAAGTATATTAATATAGTAAAAATAAGGTTTAATAAAGCCCATAAACTGATAAAATTATAACACAGCAAACGAATGAAATCCACAAACAACCCAAATCCACAATTGACATGTCCATTTGACATATACATAATGCATGAGTGGTAAACGTGTAAGCCGATTAGTATGCTGCATGTTATATATATTCATCAGCATTACACGTGGCATTTTATATGGATGGAGTAAATTACAATTATACCCCAAAAAGAAGGGTAATAGTCCCTTACCTTTGCACTTATCGGTCTCTCTCTCTCTCTCTCTCTCTCTCTCTCAGTCAAACCCAGATAATATTCTCTAGAATTCCCTGTGTTTTTTCTCTTCCGTCTGTGTAAAATTTTTCGATTTTCTCTCTCTCAGTCTAACCTACATGGAATTATCTAGAATTCCCTAGGTTTTTCTCTTCCGTCTGTGTACAATTTTTCGATGGCGTTAAAAGTGTCATTCGGAAAAATGATTATCATATAGTCCCATACGGAGTACTTGCTCCCAAATCCCTTTGTAAATGTATTCTGAAATCCATTTACGATTATTTTCGTATATTTCATCCAAATGCTTGGCTTCAAAATAGAAATTCGGAAGAATCATTTATCTATATTCAGATCTGTCATATTTTTTTTAAAAAAAATTAGTGTTATGCGATGTGTAATATTTTTCATGCAATGGATTTAAAATGCTTGGTGCATTTTGATAGATTTTATCCTGGAAATGCGAGTGTTTTGATTGAAATTTTCTGGTTTGAAAAATATTTACCTATTATAATCGCAAATTATCATGAGTATATATGTTTATGCCGGATCTGGGGTTTGCATTTTTTTTTCAAAAAAAAGTATTTTTTATACGTACTATTTTTTTTTGGTTTCTTACGAATCTTAATGATCACTAGCTATATTCTAATGATTCAACTTAGCTATACTAATTTCTAATAAAATCTAATTATAAATATATTAAACTCATTCTATCCAATACTTAATTAGATCAATTCTAATACTCCCAGAACTATATTTCAAGAACTCAACTAATTAAATCTCACTTAATTCTACTACTTAATCTAAATAACCCTCACAACTCAATTATAATACCTAACAGTTCTAAATAATATTATGTTAATAAGATTTATATTACTAATATTTATACATATAATTCTCGAAAATAAAGCTATTATATTCAAATATTTATTATTTCTATATTTAATATGTTATCCAAATGTGGGTCTCACATATGAACTACTGATGAATGAAGTAGTTAATTATGAATATCACATCGAATTGATTTTATGCAAATGTTCTGCTAATTAAAATCAATCCATTAACAATGATTTTAATATTTTTGAAATTGTGTATTGAGATCTTTGAATATTAGTTTTTATACCATTTCATATGATCAATTTTGTGCTTATAATTTGTTGATCATTTACCTAATTACGCTTCTATTGATGTTTCATAAACAGGTGACACAACACATCTCAACAACGCAATGAACTGAAAAACCAAAAATATTGTTCATACTATTCAACGAATGGTTGGCATAGAGATGATACAAAGACGAGTATTCAATATTAATTATAAAAAAATATTGCATTCATATATATATATATATATATATATATATATATATATATATAAGTTTGTGACTAATATCTTAATATATATAAATCACGATCCATGTCAAATGATATAAGTCAAAGGCAAACTTGAAGCATGGTGGAACTTATTTTACACTGATAAGTTTATATTTAATCTAACAAAAATAATAATATTTTTATAATAAAGTATAATTTTACAATAAAAAGAAAAACACTAAATTTTCACAAAAATTGTATTAAGTATTATACCCTTGTCTCGATTCGCTATTCCTATTGGATATTGCATTTATTACCCAAAACACTATTTCTAGAAAGTTTCTCATGGTTTTGAATCGGAGACGTTATAGTTTTAACTAATAAAATCTCTTGTTTGAGTATGAAGGTATTTCTGATTTGTGATTTTCTTTGTCTAGTGGTTAAAGTTGATAACCTTTATATAGTCTGCGCAAAATCACTACAACAAAATAGCCTTTTTACATCGGTTCTGGGGCACATTCTACATCGGTTTTGAAACCGATGTAGAATCCAGCGTAGTTGAATAGGGGGCCTTTTTTACATCGGTCATGGAACCGATGTAGAATGTTCTTTTCCTACATCGGTTATGGTACAACCGATGTAAAAACTGGACCCTTTACATCGGTTACTAGAATAACTGATGTAAAATGACTATTTACATCGGTTAGTTAGACAACCGATGTAAACCTGACAAAAAACGAAAATTTTACATTGGTTAACATAATAACCGATGTAAATAGAAATTTAACATCGGTTCGTTTTATAACCGATGTAACACTTTCCTTTTTAAAAAAAATACCTGCTGAATAAAAACGAAACCCAACCTGAATTTTTTTTCTTCAAATTTTTACAATACAACACGCCCTGTCAGCACCTATATATAATTTATTAAAACAATACGCCGTCCCAACCCGACAACAACAATACGATAGTAATAAACCAAAACACTATATACCAACACTACGACAACAATTAAACAAAAACACCATATACTAACATTACAACAAATTGCAATATTAAGTCAATCATAAAACAACAAAACGGATTATCATGTTTACAATAGAATATATAAAATCCTTTCAACACAATACACAAGGTGATCAATACAAGATTACGTGGTTGCTTCAAAATTCCATATGCCAACTTGGTAGTTTGGATCTTCGTTATAAATTAACCTACAAGAAACTCCAAAAAATATCAACATTATAAGAACAATCAACTAATATAAGAACCATAATTTAAAAATACTCGAACCTAATATAATACAAGATTTTGACTAGTCCACACTCATCAACCTAAATATTGTACATTATTTCAACCATTAAGTTAAAAATTAACTTAAGAGATGAGTCATAGTCTCTCAAGTCTCATATGTTCTCCATAAGCTGAAAGAATTTGAAACTGAACCAACCATGAATAATTTCATTACAATCAGAGCTGAACTTAGTGGAACACATTTTTGGAAATGTTTTGTGTGTAAAATATGAAATAATATTAGGCTACTCGCTGAACTTCCAAATTAACTCTCATTACCATTAAAACACTTCATGCAGTTTTATATATATCTAAATGCATAAATCATTCTACTAAATCTCAATCAGAAAGCAATCCAGTTAGTGTAGACTAATGATTTTGATTAGGAGTCTGACAAATAAAAAGATTTCGAGATGTGATCAAAACTCCATGACTAGATGCAATAAAAGTCCCTTCATATCCTAATATGAAAGATGGGGGGTTAAGCAATAGAACATGTAGCAGAAAATTAATCTCACATTTTCCTGTTCTTTTATTGACACTGATCTTGGACCATCTTCTACTTCATGGGATCAAACCATCCCAGATTCAACTTTCATGCACAGAGAGAGACAATCTGATAAAAATGGCTACATATTGGAGACCAAAAATGTCAATAAATAGACAAGTGCTCCACAAAATTCCACAAGGCCTAACTTGAAACTAGAAGTCATTTCTCTCATCTTTGATTGAGCTAAGAAATATCATTTTAAAGACTAAAGTTAAGTTTGAGAAGGGTGAAGTCAAATGCGTAAACATAACCAGCAGCTAAACATCCAACCAAATGTTCTCATGTACCAGGAAGACAAGAAAAAAGACAAGTGCACCAGTGCAAGTGAAGAGAAAATAGCATTCGAGTAAAGGAGGAATTTTCAATAATCTTCAGCAATTCATATTCGATACAAGAGACACACATACATCAATTTGCACATTTTAGGGATGTCTAGAACTGTTGAAACTCTGCTGTGTGGAGAAACCATTGATGAAGTGACCTAATGAAGCATTCTCTAGTGTCTACACCAAGTAGCGAATTTCAATCTAAATGATATACTGAAACTAGCAATAACTCACATACACATAAAGCATATCACCAAAGATGACAATCACCAAGAATATAAAATCAATTACAATGTTAATATCTAAGATGGCCATTCGAGTATATGTCTTACATCCACATCACTATCTTCAGTCAGACAAGTGATGATAATTTCACCACTAATTTTAGTCCGACATTAACTAACCCTATACTCACATCTACCTGGAAATTGTGAACTGAAAAATCTATAGCATCATCAGTTCATTTGTCTGGTAAATAACAAAATGATTGTTCTATGACACCTATTTTCATGAGGAAGTCATAGGCTGGTACAAAGCCAGTGTATGTTAAATCATAAATCAAGATTCATAAAGTTCACTTATTAACCTTTGAACGACCCAAATGTTTCAAAGCCTTTGCACTAAAACCAAAGGTCTCGTCCTCTGTTGAGAACTTAAAAAATTTGAGATGCATCAACTAACAGCTTTCCAGTGTAAGAGAGGTTGCCAATAATTCCTGGAATTGGTCCGATTACTTCATTTTCACTTGTAAAGCCCTGTCCAAAGCATACAATTTCGAGCAAAATCAATCCCTTCCTAAACACTTGAATAATATTAAGATGAATTATTTTACAGAAAGTAAACACACGTATGTTCTGTTGTTGGTGATACTAAAATGAGAACTTGCATGACTTAGCTCACTATAGACATTCATAAGTAGAATCAACTATAAAGTAACTTACAAGGTAGCTACTTGTAGAAAGCCAATATTATATGGTATCTCTCCAAAGGGTCCGATTGTAAGAAATATCCCGACACCAAAAAGTTTCATATTTTAGAGCTTAAGAACAAAGGCTCAAAAGAATATTGATGTAAAGAGCTTACAGTATCTCAAAGCTTGTGCAGTTACCAATGTTGTCTGGTATAATTAATTAGGTTATTGCCCCAAACATCAACGCAGAAATCAGAGAATGTAAGCTTGCAAATGGAAATACACTATTTAAAAGTCAAGCTATAAAGAGGAAAGAAGCAAGATAATTGGCACATATCACTCGGTTGAATGTTATGCGTGAGAAAATCCATCAGACTCCCAACTAAAAACTGGCTGGGAGCAGCATCTTATTCTCTTCGTGATTTAACAGATACATGGATCACTGGGACTAGAACATATAGAGACGGGGGAGGCCAAGAGTAGTGTCCAATGTCCAGAGATCTTGGAGCCTTGGTAGAATTATAGGAATTTGCTGGAAGGAGATGATGCCCCTACCAGCTCCCCATGTCATTATGCCTATGAGGTTGTGATTCTATTTTTCTCTGAAGAGTGTGGTTGAACACTTTAGGGGTCATATTAATCACCGATAATTATTGCCATTAATAGTTGATGATAAGAGAAAAAAATTTAAGCTTTTCTTCTGAAATTAGAGTATTTGATCAGAATCATAGAGAAAAGTTGAATTTATCAAGCAAAGAATCTTTGCAAAATAGATCTCAACAAATAGCCAAGATTTCAATTCTACTATTATAATAGATCTCAACAAATAGCCAAGGTCTTGCAAGCCCTGTAGCAAATTGGTTAAGCTTACAAGTTACAAATCTACAAAGAGTTTTGCCCATTGCTAGCTTTATGACTATATCTACAGTTTCTCTGGGAGCCGTATAGCAAGCACACCTGGCAATTTAGGTTTTGGTGCAGGAAAATATGCCAATCCCTGTCTTTCATGAGTGAATCATCCCACAAGGCGTACAATCGAGACTCTTCCTGGGTTTATCATCAAATTTAATCACCCTTCCCGATGGCCCTGGACATATCGAAGTACCAAGTTTTGAAAAAAGAAAAAGAAAATAAAAAATAGTGGAAGTACAATTCATATCAACCTTAAAATACATTAACTTCCTCCAATTCTCTAAAACATCCATAAGGCCATGTGGTCATTTAGGATATTAAACCATGGCCAGGGAAGACAAGACAAACTGGTCAATCTGGAAAGATACAACCCTCGGTGAGAACAGAAAAAAAAAAAGAAATATCAAGTGCAAGCAACTCCTCTTATTCACAGGTAACTGTCACAGTTACATTTTGTTTCATTTAAAGGGCCTCAGGATGGTGCAACAACTGCAGTATTAGTAATGTTCTCTATTCTCTTCAGAGATTATAAATAACTAAACATAATATGAGAATAGAGTATGTTATTACCTTAGACAAAAATATCAAACTCACAATAGATCACTCATGCACACACAGTGGCACACACATACAAAAATAGATGAGGAATGAGCATACCAGAATTTAGATTTGGCGCAGACACCATTGGTGGTCCATAGCTTCATTGGTGGTAGACGATTGTCATCGGAGAAACATTTCTGGTGTTTCTTTTAGTAGCCAAGCACATTGTAAGATTCTCAAGTACCTTTGGTAACTTATATTTTATATCTAAAAAATAAATCAACTTGGTTAGAAATTCTGATAATGTGAGGGTGCCGGGGAAGAAAAACAAGAAATACTTTTGGGTAGCTGTAATTGCTCCACTAATCTCCATCATTCTATCCACCTTCTTTGTCTACATGACCCGTGCATATCAGAAAGGCGTACAAATTGTAAGATCTTACTTCATTTACTTCCCTTTTTTATGATGTACTTGAAAGGTATTGATGCACTTGTGATGAATCTCACCGGTGAAATATAAACGCGCCTCACTCCGTGATTGTTTATTTAAAATAGTTTCCTTATATTGCTACACTGTGTAAATTTTTTGTTGTTGGCATGGTTGCATTGACAGTATGATTTTGAAATAGTGAATCCTAAAAGCCCATTTCAGATCAAAGTCACTAAAGAACCACAACCTCCATTGACTACAAACACACAATATATTGATCTCCTCCGAGATTTGGTAAAGGACTCAGTGTACGGAGAATCTATACTTAATGCAACTGTAAACGGATCAAATGAACTGGTATATCCAATCCACAAAATAACAGAAGAAATTGAAGAATTAATCAACTCGTAGTGCGCGATCGGTCGGAGGAGGACGAGTGGCAACAATGAAAATTGTATAGAAAAACACTCTCCACAACACAAAATCAAAACCGCAGAGCTTCATCCCCACCTTCAAACCTACATGAAAGACAGAGAAACGACGATTATTTACATATGGGTGACTATTTCTGACCAAGAGGGGTGTATATTTCATGGAATCCCAAGCCTAGAGCCCTAGAATGTGTAAAATGGAGGAAAGTTACACAAAAACAATTCTTCCAAAATCCTGTTCCTGCAATGATCAAAAACACTACCTATGAACAAACAAAAGGGAAAGGTAAATCGAAACCTTCCACGCTTGGTTCATCTTCGCAACGATTCGCTACCGCGGTGTGCGAGTTTGAAATCGACCTCGGCTTGCCAATGAGCGAGTTGGCTAGATCTTGAGTTCCCGAACTCGGAGAAATCGTTAGGCTTGGATCCGTGTGACGTGAAGCGAGAGGAGGCGGACGGAAGAACGGAGGCCCGAGGGATAGGGTTTGAGAGAAATATTCATGGCGAGAAGATGTGAAAAATATTGTTATTTCGGGAGAAGAGTCGGAGAAAAGCTTTCTAAAATTTTACAAATTTGCCACGGTTCTTTTATCTACATCGTTTTTTTGCAATCGATGTAGATTATTGTAATTTTACATCGGGTTTAAGGTTAACGGATGTAGAATGTCGTTTTTACATTTTAATATTTACAATTATGCCACGGTTTTTTTTTTACATCGGTTCTTTTATAACCGTTGTAAAGTCATGATGTAAAATCTATATTTTGTAGTAGTGAATTTAAATTGGGTATGTAAATAATGCCCAAAATAGGTTCAATATCTTATAAACCGAGTTAGATATTATATATATATATAAATATAAGAATAAAATCTATATCCATAAATATGATGATTGCATAAGTAAAATATTTCTTAGAGTATATAAATAGAACGTATCTATTAAATATGGATACTTGTATCAACAATAAAAGAAGAATATTGTTTAATCTAGTCCTGTTTTTTAAATTGACATGTGTAAGACAAATTTGAATACCAAAAATATATTAGAGCATATATTGTTTAGGGGATATTTTTGTTAGATAAATGTTTTTATCATGATTTTGATGATTTTGTTCAAATGAGTTTTTATACCAAAACAATGTCCCTAAATGTTGTCCCAACACTTCCGATCGATCTAAAATGTTTTTACTATTTTTCTGAGTATTTCTTGAAGTTAATATTCGATTTAAAATTGGACAACACATTTGTTTCAAGCTCGACCGGTCGCCCTAGGGCAATCCGTGCTGAGTTGAGCTAAGAAACAGAAAATGGGACGTAAGAAAAACAGGCGGGGGCGGCCGTCGACCAGGTGGGCGACCGGTGTGGTCGGCCGGTCGGCCGGCGGGCGACACAGCACTGCAAGTTGGATTTTGTTCCGGACTTCTTCTGTTTAAAACGCAAGGGCGGCAACCGTCACAATAAGGCGCGGCCGACCGTCGCACTCCCCCGCCGACCGGTCCCCCTGTGTAAAAATTCGCGAGAATTCAATTTCAATCTTATCTCTCGCGCGACCGGTCGAACCCCATGTTTGACAAAGAAACTATCCGTTGCATTTTCGAATGACTTTTCCCTATTTTGTGGGATTGATTTCTAACAGACTATATTGATGATTTTAAATGGTTTCTTTTTGCAGCAAATCACTCCCCAAGGAGGAGCCAATGTCCGGAAATCAAGCCAAGACCTCTCCTATAAATAGAGGCTTCATTCAAGCAACAAGATACAACACTCTATACAAGCAAAGAGCAAACAAAGCAAACACTTTCATATATCTTGTTGTATTAGCCTTAGCACTTTCACTTGCACAAATTTGAGGTCTAGGCTTTCAATTCTTGATTACACTTGTACTCATATTGTTTCAATCATTATTGAGTTGTAATCTTGATTTTGGTCATCATTCAACACAAGACATCCTTGTGAGTATTCTTGTGGTAAGAATACACTTGGATGATCTAGGTGATAGGTGTTTGAAGGTTGTGGTAATCTTCAAAGGTGTTGTAAGAGGGTTGTGGTAATCCTCAAGGTGGTGTAAGAGGATTGTGGTAATCCTCAAAGTGGTGAAAGAGGGTTGTGGTAATCCTCAAGGTGTTGTATTAATTTTTGGTAAATTAATAAAATCTTTTTTTCTTTTTGAAATCCATCCCGGAGATACTGGGGTGGTAGAGGATTAGGCCCTAGGTGGGTTGAACCTCTTTAAATCAACGAGTGTTGTTTCTTTTCCGCTTTTACATTTTAGTTATTCACTCGTTGTTTCGAAAAAGAGGGTGATTTGCGAAAATTCGGCATAATCTATTCACCCCCCCTCTAGATTATTGTAGCCACTTGGACTTACAAGTGGTATCAAAGCCAAACTCTTTGGCTAGCTCGTTCCGAGTAAAGAGGAAAGATCCATGGCTACAAATGATGCTCATCTCACCACCGGCGCCTCCACCAATAAGCCACCACTATTCGACGCCAACAACTACGTTTTTGGAAAGACCGTATGGAGTGTTTCCTACAAGGGTGCGGGTTCGACATTTGGAATGTGGTCATTGAAGGAGTTGATCAACCAACAAAGAAATCGGAGGATGGCACCTTGGCTCCTAAACCTTTCAAGGAGTTTGATGAAAACGACAAGAAGGCTTTTTCTCTAAACGGTAAGGCCTTAAATATTTTGCATTGTTCTCTTACCGCCACCGAGTACAATCGCATAAGAGGCATAAGGTCGGCACATGAGGTTTGGGAAAAATTGGAGACAATCTATGAAGGGACTAAGAAAGTCAAGCAAGCAAGAAAGACCATGCTTGTTAAAGACTTGAAAACTTTAACATGTATGATGGCGAAAGCATCTCCAAAATGGTGGAAAGGCTTGACAATATTGTCAATCCTCTTGTGGTCCTTGGCAAAGTCATCTCCGAAGAAGACAAGGTGACCAAGGTACTAAATGCACTTCCCGGCTCATGGTCCGAAAAAGTAACGGCAATCACGGAGGCACAAAATCTTGAGACACTCAAGTTTGATGAGCTTATTGGAAACCTACTCATCTATGAAGTCTATCTCAAGGAGAGGAAAAATTCCAAACCATCCACAAATCAATCGGGTATGCAAATTATTCCTAAAGGTCTTGCTTCTTCTTCTAATAATGCATACTATGATAATGATGATGATGATGAGAGAGACGGCCGCACTTGTTCGAAAATTTGCAAAATTTGTGAATAAAAATAAAGCAAGAAAACCAAGAGATAATGCTTGCTTTAAATGCGGAAAACCCGGGCACTTCATTGCCGATTGCCCAAAGCTCGATGAAGAGGAGCAAAAGAAAAGGAAGCCTTTCACAAAAAAGAAGGCTCTAAATGCGGAAGTCAAAACATGGGATGAACTACTCGAAACAACCGATGAGGAAGGAGAAACCGAACACGGTCTCATGGCTATAGACGATGAAAACAATGAGGTACACTCAAATTCTTCTACTTCCTCCATAGTTGATGACTTGCAATGTGATTTTGATGAATTGCAAATTGAGTTTCAAAATTTAATCGTTAAATACAAAAATTTGAAAAAGGAGCATAAGGAGATTAAGGTTGAAAAGGAAAAATTATTTACCTCTTATGAATCCTTAGACAAAGCTCATGCTCTTACTCTTACTAGAATTCATTCTCTTGAAACCGAAAAGGAATCGCTCACAAAAGATATTGAATGTTTGAAAAATGACGTGCATCGTTTCAACATAAGTACGGATAAAGTCACAAAAATTTTAGATGCACAAAGAGGTGAGCATTCAAAACAAGGACTTGGTTACAAACCATTTCAAAAGTCTTTAAGAAAAATAACCAAGGTCCGACTTTCATACGTCTTTAGTAGCTCTCATACTCCTACTTGTTTTTATTGTGGCAAAATTGGACATTATGCTAATAATTGCAAATTGAGAAATAGCTCTAGTTATATTTGGAGACCCAAAGGTCTCAAAACTAACCCCATGGACCCCAAAATTATAGGGTACCTAAAAGAAATGCTTTTGTAGGTAATAGGGGCTATAACAACCATGGAGGATTCGAAATGGCTCGTGGACAGGCGGATGTTCACGCCATATGACCGGGAGGAGAGAGCTTTTTACCAACATCAAGCTCCAAGAAGAGGGTATGGTCATGTTCGGCAATGGCAAAGGAAAAATTCTTGGAAATGGAGAAATTGGTAACTCTTCTTTCTCTCTTTGTAATGTTCTTTTAGTAGAAGGGCTTAAGTTTAATTTGATAAGTGTTAGCCAACTTTGTGATTCAAATTATGATGTTTCTTTTAATAAAGAAAAATGCCTTATTCTTAAAAATGGTAATATTATTTGTGAAGCAAATAGAAAAGGCAATCTTTACAAAATTTGTACTAGTGATTTGGTTAGTCAAAATGTTTCTTGTCTTGTCGCCAATAACGATTTAACGAGTTTATGGCATAGGCGACTCGGACATGTTGGATACAAGAATTTGAAAAATATTTACAAAAACCAACATGTAAAAGGACTACCCAAATTGAATTTTGAAAATCTTGGCTTATGTGACACTTGTCAAAAGAACAAATTAATTAAGAGTAGTTTTAAGCCCAAAAATGAAATTTCCACTACCAAACCCCTACAATTGCTTCACCTTGATTTGTATGGGGATATTGGTACGGCTAGTCTAAGTGGAAAACATTACACTTTCGTTATTGTCGATGATTTTTCTAGATACACTTGGGCTCTTTTTCTTGCAAATAAAAGCGATGCCGTTAATGAGTTTATTAAGTTGTGTAGACGCATTGAGAATGAAAAGGAAGATACTATTAAAACTATTCAAGTGATCGAGGCGGAGAATTTGACGGTGAGTTTAGAGTCTTTTGTGAAACCAAGGGATATACACACAATTTTTCGGCTCCAAGGACACCTCAACAAAATGGTGTAGCCGAAAGGAAGAATCGGACGCTACAAGAAATGAGTCGGTCCATGCTCAATGAATTTTCTCTTCCAAAATATTTTTGGGCGAAGCCGTAAGTACCGCTTGCTATGTCATTAATCGAGTTTATATTCGTCCTAAAATGAATAAAACTCCATATGAGCTTTGGAAAGGAAGAACTCCAAATATTAGTTTTTTCAAAATATTTGGATGTAAGTGCTTTATTTTGAATACTAAGGATCAATTGGACAAACTTGATCCTAAGGCCGATGAAGGAATATTTATGGGGTATTCAACCAAGAGCAAAGCATATCGGGTTTACAACAAGACTAGCATGGTTGTTGAAGAATCTATTCATGTCAAATTTAATGAAGCCTCGGGTGTTGAAAGAATACCCAATGGCGATAGTGATGAAGAGGATATTGTTGAACCTATTGTTCAAAGTGATGCTCATAATGATAAACCTTCTATTTCATATGATCAACCTTCAAGTTCAAATGTTCCTCAAGAAGATAGGGGTGATACTTGAATCTTCCCGTAGCATTGAAATTTAAGGAGATCACCCAAAAGATCTTATTATTGGTGATCCCCTTGATAAAGTAATGACTCGAAGGAATTTTGCCGAGAAAGCTCTTATATCTCAAAAAGAGCCTAAAAATGCTAAGGAAGCTATTGAGGATGAAGATTGGTTTTTGGAAATGCAAGAGGAGTTGAATCAATTTGAAAGAAATGATGTATGGGAATTAGTACCTTGTCCTCCATCTCAAACAATTATTGGTACAAAATGGGTATTCGGAACAAACTTGATGATCAAGGCAACATTGTTCGAAATAAGGCAAGGTTAGTAGCTCAAGGGTATTGTCAAGAAGAAGGTATTGACTATGATGAAACTTTTGCACCCGTAGCACGTTTAGAAGCTATTCGTATTTTACTTGCCTATTCTTGTTTCAAAATTTCAAACTTTACCAAATGGATGTTAAATCCGCTTTCTTAAATGGTATTATTCAAGAAGAAGTCTATGTAAAACAACCTCCGGGGTTTGAAAATTTTTCTAGGCCTAATGATGTTTATAAACTTAAAAAGGCTTTGTATGGTTTAAAACAAGCACCCCGTGCATGGTATGATAGACTTAGCTCTTTTCTTTTGCAAAATGGTTTTACAAGAGGTAAAGTTGATACTACACTCTTTGTTTTTGAAAAAGGGCAAGATTGTTTACTTGTGCAAATTTATGTTGATGATATTATCTTTGGTGCTACTAATGAATCTTTGTGCAAGAAATTCTCCAAGTTAATGCAAGGTGAATTCGAGATGAGTATGATGGGGAGTTAAACTTCTTCCTTGGACTTCAAATTAAGCAATGCCAAGAAGGTATTTATATTTCGCAATCAAAGTATACAAAAGAACTTTTGAAGAAGTTCGGCATTGGAGAAGGAAGAACCGTCTCGACTCTATGGCAACCAATGTCAAAATTGACAAAGATGAAAAAGGCAAGACGGTTGATGAATCCAAGTATCGAGGTATGATTGGTAGTTTACTTTATTTAACCGCTAGTAGACCGGACATTCTTCATGCCGTATGCCTATGTGCTCGTTTTCAAAGCAATCCAAAAGAATCTCATATGAGTGCCGTTAAACGGATTTTTCGATATTTGAAAGGCACTATTCAATATGGTTTATTTTATCCAAAGAATGAAAATTTTTCTCTTAAAGGTTATAGTGATTCGGACTATGCGGGTAATATTGATGATCGGAAAAGTACTTCCTGGATCATGTCAATTTTTAGCGATTGCCTAGTTTCTTGGTTTTCAAAGAAGCAAAATCGTGTTTCTCTTTCAACGGCCGGCCGAATATATTTCCGCCGCATTTTGTTGTACTCAACTTCTTTGGATGAAACAAACCTTAGCGGATTACAAATGCTCTTTTGAAAACATACCTATCTTTTGTGATAATATATCCGCTATAAATATTGCTCAAAACCCGGTTCATCATAACCGTACTAAACATATTGAGATTCGACATCATTTTCTAAGGGATTGTGTTTCAAAACGAAAAATTGAGATATCGTTTGTGCCATCTCAAGATCAATTAGCGGACATTTTTACAAAACCGCTAACTTCCGAGACTTTTGCGTCAATACGAGCTCGGTTAGGCATAATGCATATTGAATGAGGTCTACGTTTGCATTTTGCATGTTTTTAAAACTTAGGGGCAAAAATCGGATTTTTGGTTGAAAATTCGGATTTTGAAAAATTTGACAGAAGCAGTGGGGAAGAGGTTGAGGGCAACCGTCGCCCTCAACGTCGACCGGCCGCCCTCAACCACGACCGCGCCCTAGGCTAAATTTTGGTTTAAGTTCGATTCTGTCTTGATTTGATAGTTTCACTTCTTTTTGCCATTTTTCGTCCCCTTTGCCAAATGCACACTATTGTCACTCAAAATTGATTTTCATGCATTCATCTCATATCTTGGACCTTATATAGCATGTTTATCATCATCATTGCTCATCTTTTCCGATCAAATGGTAAGAATTTTCCTTACTTTGCTCAATTGGGTTGAACCCTTGAGTTTATGGCTTTCTTGTATATTTCTTGATAACTTTTGCTTATGATCTTGATGAGATTAGTTATTATGTTGTATTGTATGATGTTTGATGTGAATTGGTGATGAAATTTTTTGGCTTGGATCATTTACAAGGGCTATATACAACTCTTTTTATTTTTCACGCCCACAATGTGTTCGATGAAATGTTTCAATGAAAATTTCAACTTCTACATGATTCTCTCGCTTCCAAAAAGTCTTCTATACTCATTGAGATCATGTTTTGGGAAATAAAACGAGCGTATGAACTCTTCATGATACATTTCTCCCATTTTCCTTGGTTTTTAAGCCTAAATTGCTCAATGGTTGATAAACCATTTCTTTGGCGCACTTTGATATACTTCTATGATGTTTCTATCATCCTAACATTCTTTTTGATGATTCCAAAGGGGAGAAACAGAAATTGGCTCGTTAGCTCAAAGAAGCTAATAAAAGCTCATGATAGAAGCTACAAGCTATGGCTTATTAAGGCCATAAGTTGTGAAGAAAACTCAGTCCAATGATTGTTTTATGAACTTGCTTGCATGGATAATTAGTATTTGTGACAGGGGAGCTTCTAAGCTCATGGAGTTGTTGTTTATTTTGTAAAAGCTTGTGCTTCTAGCTTATGCAATATTTCTTCTTAATGTGCTTGTTGATAGGGGAGCTTTTGTAAAATGTTTTTAAACGGATAGTTTACTCATAAACACGGAAAATTATTTTGTTTTTCAAATCGTCCTCTTGAAAATTGTTTTGGTTTGTAATCATCAAAAAGGGGAGTTTGTTAGATAAATGTTTTTATCATGATTTTGATGATTTTGTTCAAATGAGTTTTTATACCAAAACAATGTCCCTAAATGTTGTCCCAACACTTCCGATCGATCTAAAATGTTTTTACTATTTTTCGGAGTATTTCTTGAAATTAATATTCGATTTAAAATTGGACAACACATTTGTTTCAAGCTCGACCGGTCGCCCTATAGGGCAACCCCACTGAGTTGAGCTAAGAAACAGAAAAATGGGACGTAAGAAAAAACAGGCGGGCGACCGTCGACCGTGGTGGGCGGCCGGTGTGGTCGACCGGTCGGCCGTGGGCGACACATTGCACTGCAAGTTGGATTTTGTTCCGCAGGACTTCTCTGTTTCGTAAAAAACGCTCAAGGGCAACCGGTCACTAAGGCGGCGACGGCCGCACCCCCCCTTCGACCGGTCCCCCGTGTAAAAATTCGCAGAATTCAATTTCAATCTTATCTCTCTTGCGACCGGTCGAACCCCATGTTTGACAAAGAAACTATCCGTTGCATTTTGATGATGACTTTTCCCTATTTTGTGGGATTGATTTCTAACACTATATTGATGATTTTAAATGGTTTCTTTTGCAAAATCACTCCCCGAGGAGGAGCCAATGTCCGGAAATCAAGCCAAGACCTCTCCTATAAATAGAGGCTTCATTCAAGCAACAAGATACAACACTCTATACAAGCAAAGAGCAAACAAAGCAAACACTTTCATATATCTTTGTTGTATTAGCCTTAGCACTTTCACTTGCACAAATTTGAGGTCTAGGCTTTCAATTCTTGATTACACTTGTACTCATATTGTTTCAATCATTATTGAGTTGTAATCTTGATTTTGGTCATCATTCAACACAAGACATCCTTGTGAGTATTCTTGTGGTAAGAATACACTTGGATGATCTAGGTGATAGGTGTTTGAAGGTTGTGGTAATCTTCAAAGGTGTTGTAAGAGGGTTGTGGTAATCCTCAAGGGTGGTGTAAGAGGATTGTGGTAATCCTCAAAGTGGTGAAAGAGGGTTGTGGTAATCCTCAAGGTGTTGTATTAATTTTTGGTAAATTAATAAAATCTTTTTCTTTTTGAAATCCATCCCTGGATACTCTTGGGGTGGTAGAGGATTAGGCCCTAGGTGGGTTGAACCTCTTTAAATCAACGAGTGTTGTTTCTTTTCCGCTTTTACATTTTAGTTATTCACTCGTTGTTTCGAAAAGAGGGTGATTTGCGAAAATTCGGCATAATCTATTCACCCCCTCTAGATTATTGTAGCCACTTGGACTTACAATTTTGTGAACTATGTATGGGTACACTTCTTTACTTTAGGATATCATAATTTAGAACACCATGCATGACACTAAATAATTATTTTTAAAATTAACAAAAGATTAAATTATGCATACTTCGACATTTAAAATAAACAGCAAAATTAGAAACATAAGATTTGTTTGATTATATATAATTTTTATTTGATTGCTAGGGCTATATAGATTTTTTGTTGACTTTCATCTCATTGTAATACACGTGTGCAAAACTTACTTTAGATGGTTATGGGCCGTAAAAATCGTGGGCTTGGATTTGTTTGGATTTATACTTTTAATAGTGGCAATTGAAATTTTCTTGATTTGATTATTTGAATTATGTTTTCATTACTAACATGTTTACGATATTGGTACCAATTTTGTGTTTAGAAACTAATTACTTAAAAATACTACGAGCAAAAAACCCACTTGATCCTACTCCGAGAGAGTGGTGGAATCATGTTGGCGCTCGAAATATGATTTTGTTGTTTATTTGAATGTTTATAATTCGATTTATATGCAATCTCTATATAGATTATGACGTAAATGCATTTTGTAAGTTTTTGAATACACTTTAAAATACTATTCAATATACAATGAATTTAAAGTTAAAAATAAATTATTATCCATTTAAGATATCATTACAATAAAAAAATATAAATACAATCTTCTAACATTCTATGCTAATAAGTAGTTCACCTGCAGCACTTCAACAATAATTACATATATCCACTTCGAATCTCGTTGATGCTAATTTGAAATCTTCAGCGAATCACAAGTTGAATGTATCCTTACAATCAGGAAGGAAAAAATAATTAAGATTAGTAAAAATTCAAAGATAAATTTTTTATATTATATTATAATTATTATAACTTAATAGTTGAAAGGAGAGAGAGCAATAAAATCATACCTTGAATACGAATTAACAGTTGTAAAAACTAACATTAATACAATAAGTTGTACAAAAATATTATAAACAAATGATCACAAGAGAGAAACATGTAAATGGTGCCCGATGAGGAACTTGAATATTATCCAAAACCAACATATAAAATATAAAACACATAAAAATTATCTAGTAAGAAAATTATCATACCATCCTCCTACCAGATGAGGATATAACTATCAACATTGTCAATATAAACCAAATGAAATAAAATATTTTTCTGTCAAAAGCTCTCATCTAATGTACCACATAAATGGTAAATACGAAAAAAAATCCTCTCCCCCAGAATGGGGAGTTTATTAAGCAAGTTTAGTAAAGGGAAAAGTTCCAAAAAAATAAAAATCAGTTCAAAAAAAAATCAATAAGAATATCTCTAATCATCCTCCTTTTTAATCACACTTTTTCATCTTCCTGCACATTGTCGATGATGAGAACTGTTCATTCAAAGTTCGCTTAGAAACTGAAGATTCTGTCGATACATTTTTCTTTCCAAGAATCTTGCTCGGGGTGTTAACCTCGTGCCTTGAGAAACTTTATTCCTTCAATTCCTAAAAGACAAAAATAAAAGGGTTTCAAACATTATAATTTTGGAATATTCAGAATCAATTTTAATAATTATATGAATACATTTTCATAATGAACTTCTTCTCCTTGAAGATTTGATAAGAAATCCGATTCCTATAGAACAAAAAAAAAAAAAATAATCAAATTTTAAATACACATTGAAAAGTCATGATTTAAATTTTTTTTTGTTAAATTTACCTGACTTTCAAACGATGTAGCACCATATTTCCAGATCAAATCTATGTTGGTCGTTAGCTTGACAACAAAAAAAAAAGATCCCGCATAATAGTGTAGTTGTTTGGATTTAATCTAAACTTTGAAAAGAACCATTTTCCCGATAAGACTCTTTAACTCCTCGGCAAACTTTCATTTTCCTGATTTTATGTCAATGTCACAATTATTCAAAGTCAAAATTAATTACATATTCTAATATAGTAATTTAATTGATAAATAAAATATAAAATTATAAAAAAACATAAAATAAACAATCATACCTCAAGATATTCCTTCCCGAAATCTACACAAGACTTTGAATCATGTTCTCACATTTTCTATCCCAACAAAGCAGTGTTGCACTTGCGGATTCATCGACGACTTTAAAATGGATCATATATCTATTTATGCACAATTTAAAAACATCTAATTAAAAATTATTTATACTAAGTTAATTATTAATGTCCTCGTCAAAATATTATATAGAATGTTTACCTTAAACGTCTAGTCTAGTCATATAAATCACATTTTATACAATAAAATGTATCCACAGTTGGATGCAACTTTTTAGTACATTAAGTGCACGAAATGTACCACCATTCATCAGAAAACCGAAACAATTCTTGCACAAACCCAAAAGCTCCCGACCTTTATATATATATATATATATATGTATTGGTTCAAATGAGACCATAATGCCAGGGTGAGACCGTAGGGACTGATCTGAACCGTTTATTTTTTATTTTGGATGGAGATGATTAATTTTTTATTTTAAGTAATTAAAAACCCTTAAACGTTTTGAAGGGTAATAAAGTAATTAACCCCAGTGCATCAACTTTTAATTAAGGATAGAAAAGTAATTGTATTAGTTATGAGTAAATATGGACTAGATCATGCCCATGATTTTAGGGCGTGACTTTCTTTCAAACATATCTCACGCCTCTTCACCTTTTGAGAATTGAAGGAATGGCACGGTGGTTGAGGACCAGGGAAAAGAAGAAGAACACTCCCATTCACGGGTTTTTTTTTTTCCGAAGTTTGAAGAAGGTCTAAGATTACATTCTCTCGGTTAAGGTGTTTTGTTTTTTTACATGAATATGTTATCCTGTTTGAAATTTGTTGACTTCGTATAATTTCTCTAATTTTTGCATGCGTTTGTTGAATTTTTTTGAAAATTCCAAGACTCTTTATGGTTTTGTTAATTTTCTAGTTTTTCTTGTTGTCTCATTTTTTTTTTTTGAGTTTTTGTGTGATGACATTTTGTTGTAAGACTTATTTTTTGGTGATTTTTCACTTGGTTCGATTATGTGGAGAAGTAGTTTTTTTTTTTTTTTCGGTGTTTTGCAGTTAGTTTTTTTAATCTTGCTTCTCTTTGTTTGTTGCCTTTTAAATGAGTATTTGCATGAGTGTCTTTTTCTTTGTTTTGGTTTTGTTATGATAATGAGACATTTTTTCTATTGGTTTTTTTGTGTTTGTTTGTGTCTTTTAAGAGAACTAGATATTCATATTTTTTTTTTGGAACAGTGGATTCTGTTTTTGTTTCGAGTTAAAGTATACTTGGGTCCAATTTGTTTCATATTTAATGTATGATTTATCACAAAATAAGTGGTATGGTGCATTTTATTATAGTTCATAAATTGAGCATATTGTTTTGCATATATAGTTTTATGGGTTCATATTAGTAATTTGATTAGTATGCATAGTTCGTAGGTATGCACCTGTTATTAAATATATATATATATATATGCAACAATCTGGGATATGTATGAATATTGTAATTAAAATTTTTATGTTGGCCACTTTAATGAGATATACGAAATTTATCAATATGGATTATATGTTGTATAGTGGAATACAAAATGTTGCATTAATAGAGCATGGATATTGTATATATAGTTTTGTTATGCCAGCTTTTCTCGACAGTTTGTTTAGTATATTTGTTAGTCAATTAAATGGTCTGATTCAATATATTATGGTGTATAGGTATGATGTGTTTGGTAGTCAACGATGCATTTTTCATTATTATATATGTAACAGTTTTGTCATATATATGCATACTTGAATATATTTTGTTGGGTTGTTTTTCAATGGGACATATTTTGTTAGTGTTTAGTATGTAGTATAATTAAGTACAATTTAATGTATACATCGAGTATGTTTGTTGCATACGTAGGGAACTTTTTTATATTGAGATATTTAGGCGATTTTGATACAGTTATTTATTTTATATGCATTATTATTGTGATATGTATGCACTCTTTTTGTTAAGCTATTTTTTTTGTTTTTTGCAATGAGAGATGTTTTATGCATTTTAATGTGCATTGTAATAGGTTTATCGGGTGGATAGGTACGATTTTGAAGCTGTCAAGATGGCTAAGAGTAAAGAAAAGAGACAACTTACTATCGGGGAATGATGGTGGCTATCCTGGGAAATTTGGAACATGAATATGTTCGACATATATCATTTTTTTATTTGTTCATTTTATGGGGATTTATGGTTTTTGGCTAGTTAATGGATTTGGGGCTGCTAGAATACAATCACATTTCTATATGGGGGATTTTATATGATGTTTTGCTAAGGATTGACAATATTATCTCTGTTTATATTTATTTTGACTGAAAAAAGTACTTTTTTTTGTCTAAAAATCACTTTTATATGGTGAATTGTTGGAATGCTTAGTTACTATTTATTTGTTGCATTATTAGTATATTAATATTATATTAAATTAAATAGTGTGACGATCATTGTTGTATATTTAGATATGTAATGTGTCTAATAATTTCATGCATAGAATAACATATATATGCATCATACATGCTATATTTATACAATATAATATGTTGAACCATACAATGTAATATGTCGATTTTCCAATTTTTTAAGAATTGTATAGATGGAAAGGTCTTGGATTAGAACACACATTTTTTTTAAATGTGTATGTTTTGATTACATACATTATATATAAGTTGCACTAGTTGCATAGGTTAATGTAAGAGAATTATATATAACTTAAGAGAATTTATGTCATAAACTAATATATAACTTAAGAGGTCAAGATTATCGCATATATACTAAAGGACGGACGCATAATTGGTTAAACAAACAAACTAACCAAACCAAATAAATTTGATGATAAAAAAGCTATATATACATCGCATAAGCTCTTTTTATGCAAAATACTATATTGAACAATACCCAATATAGTGTTATTGATAAAGCTCGTGACATCGGTTTTATAAGCAAACTAATATATAATTAATAAAACCTTTACGCATAAATATCATTGGATTCATGCATGTAATGTTTTATAAAGAAGGGAATATTTATTAATGTTCAATAAAATAGATAATTGATGGAAGATTAAAATTACAATCGGGCTCTCGTTTTTCTCTTTTTTTTTACTTTTTTGTTAATATTTTTTTCTATGGACGTGATTATGGAGATTTGGGTAGTTATTAATGCCTTTTTTAAGGAAGATATTATTGTGAAATAATCTCTTCCCTATTTTCTAGCAATTATACGCCGATTACCATTTTGATTAATATTCTTGTGGTCGATTTTACCATTGGACGGTTGACTATTCAAATAATACTATTAGTTTTAATGTTTTAATCTCAATCATCTATTGATTTATTATAACGATCCCGAGATCGGTCCCTACGGTCTCACCATGCAGAAATGGTCTCACCAGAACCAACCCCCTATATATATAACATTAGACATTTATATATATAATATTACCTCTTCATTGCCATAGAGCCAATAAAGTCTTGATCAAGTATCCACTAATTCCGGTCTTCCACCACAATGACGCAAGTATGGCATTGTAACATAGCTTATTGAAAAGCTTGGATTATTACTATTTAAAATCCTGAAGAAGACAATAATTGTCAAAATCTATATTAATTAAAAATATTTGAAATCTAAAAAAGAATTATTATCCAATTCAATAAATTACAATCACCTTTTCTTGAATCTTCTATTTTCTCAATCGACTCATTCACAATCAACTTGGATACATAGAACATATTTGACACCTTCACTTGATCTTAAAAACCATGAAAACATGAATTAAAAAAATAAAAACTAAACGTGTACATAAAAATCTCACCTTAAAATTGTTTTTGACCAAACATTAACCTTAAAAACTTTTGCGCGAGCCATCTATAGAATAACAACCACTGGCTCAAAATCTGCTCCTCCAAATGAGGTAAAATCTATTCAACAAAATCTTCTCAAAGTGTACAAGATATGCGTCTATTCCTGCAAAATATTAAAATATTTAGATTCCATTAAAAAAAAGAATAATGGCAGTAAAATATAGTTATTTACTCTAGGTCTTCAAGGGTTATATCTATGAATCTTATAACCCTCCCACTTAGTTCTTTACTTTTCGTTGAATGCATAGCGACCACTCTGCCAATGATATCTACAACAGAAAAATTAAATTTAGAATCATGAAACATCATCATGACAATTCATATATCATCAAAATAAATAATTAAATAGCTATTGGGAAGTTAAGAAGTAAATATTTACCAAACAACATTGTATCGTCGACTTTCTCAATATATGTCAAATCGCCAAAATTCTTGAAATCAAACATGAATATTGGGATTGACTGCTCGAACATCTCAAAAACATGAGTTTTTTCATAGAATAAGATTTTGCGCTTGGTGACAGTTGTCTTATATTTGTCAGTTTGCTTTGTCACAATAAAATCTTTAATGACATATACATGTCCCTCTTTAGACAATTTTTTTTTGAAATTAGCTATCCGGAACTTCCTTATGGTTGCATGAATTCGATCATCCTATAATAGATTTCAATCCAAGGATTAGTATTATTCACTCACTCTTGTTTAAAATTTTTAAGAACATTAATAATACTGAGAATAGCGAAAAACAAATGACATACCACGTTGTCGTGAAAAACGCATTCAAGAGTCAAAACTTGATTTTTATCAAAAAGATGGCTTTTAAGTAAATTCAAACCAACCTAAGTTTCACAAATTGCCCATTGTTGTACTACTATTTAAGTCACGTATGAGTGTAATGAATGGATCCATGAGGTTTCTCTTTGCAAAATTGTTTTCGAATAACACACAAGAGAGAATTTGCAATCAGGAAGTTTCAACAGGTCAGAGATTGTATTGTTGTAATTGTCTTCTTCAATCATCTGGCACAAAATTTTATATTTATTAAGAATCTAAATATAACTAAAATGCAATGGACGATGAAGTTTGTGCCTTATGCGGTTATATGAAAAACCAGCTTTCGAAGTCGAACACAAATATATAGTCTTGAATATATTTTTCATTATTCTGAAGGATATACTATTTTTTTATTTTGTTGGACCTCTAGCGCTACCCGGATTGACGACTGTCCCCACAAACCAACACGAGTCTTTTCTAGCGCGCTTTGTCCTCACTCACGCGCACCCTGAAAAACTTCCCAGGGGGTCACCCATCCCATGTCTACTCCAGGCCAAACACGCTTAACCTTAGAGTTTCTATGTAATGGGCACCAGAAAAGAAGATGCATCCGTTGGTATAGGTAGTCCAAATCAAATCCTTTAAGCTCTCATTTAACTGTGCAATCTAGCGCTCACGAGTTCGAATCACGGGCCGCGCCTCGCACCTCTTTTAAAGCCCATTGCAGGTAGGATGCTAGACCAAAGCCCAATAATCCCCCTCCCCAAAGACTGCCAAAGATCTCGGCTCGATGCTTGCAACATCCGCGCGCCCGCCAAACTTCCTCGATTCTAATGCCAACTTCTTCAGTTCAAGCGCGCGTCATGCCACCCTCTTAGTTCCGGCCACCCGAAAACCTACACCTTGATTCCAGGCCCGTTTATCTTAGTTACGGCCACACTGGCAACCTACCCTTCATTTCTCGATCCGTTTACCTCACATTGCGCCCGGATCTCGGTTCCATCGCTCTTGGCAACCTCCACCGCGTCTTTTCCAAGGAATTCAAACCCGTGACCTACTCTGATACCAGTTGTTGGACCTCTAGCGCTACTCGGTTTGGACGATCCCCCACAAACCAACACGAGTCTTTTCTAGCGTGCTTTGTCCTCACTCACGCGCACCCTGGAAAACTTCCCAGGGGGTCACCCATCCCATGTCTACTCCAAGCCAAGCATGTTTAACCTCAGAGTTTCTATGTAATGGGCACCAGAAAAGAAGATGCACCTGTTGGTATAGGTAGTCCAAATCAAATCCTTTAAGCTATCATTTAACTGTGTAATCCAGCACTCACGAGTTCGAATCATGGGCCGCGCCTCACGCCTCTTTTTAAAGCTCATTGCAGGCAGTATGCTGGACCAAATTCCAAGGGGTGTGAAGTAAGGTTTAGAAGGGCGGGGTTGAATAAACCTTACCAAATTTTCGATTTAGTCCTTTTAAAATAATTCAACATAGTTGACTCAAACAGTTATGTCCTTGATGGATGACTAAGTTGGCTTTTAAACCAGTTACCCACTCAACAGACTTCGATAGAGCTATTGATAGTATAACTCCTACGCTCAAGCCAAATGCTTAACTTAGGCCGATTGGTTTTTAACGTGGAAGACTTAACACCCTTTGATTAGATTTTAGCTTATTTTAAATACTTGATTTTTAGCACTTGGTTATTTATCGGTTGGATAGCAAATATAATACTTGACAAAGAGATATAAAGTAGAGAGGAAAAATTAATAAACCCCCAAACTATACGCGATTTTCTACATTGCCCCTAAACTAATTTTTTTTTCTCGTAACCCCCTCAACTACACGAAAATTTCTACGGTCCCATCCCATCCTCCCCCGCCGGCGAATTTGATGGGAATATTCCGTTGGCGGGGGGAGAGAAGAGGGCATCGTAGAAAATTTTATGTAGTTTAGGGGTTAAATAGAAGAAAATAGTTTAGGGGTTGGTTTTAAAATTGTGCATAGTTCGGAGGGTACATTAACATTTTGATAGATTTTTATATTTATACTTATTGTGCATTTGTATACAAATAAAGTATTAAATTAAATCATGGTTTTATAATTTCACAAGTTATTATGCATGATTTCCAAATGAATTACTCTGACTTTGAAAAATATTTAGACACTAAAATAAACATTTCTTTAAAGCAAAATAAAGAATACAAGCTTTGAAAACCCAATCAAATATAGAAATGATATTCATCTCCACTATATGACTATTTTTATTCAATGCATAAGCAATAGAATGGTCAAGAATAAGGATGACAATTTCGACACGACCAGCATACATGCCCCGCCTTGCCCCGCCCCGCCTATGTTTTTTAATATATTTAATAATTTTTGTAAAGAATATTTTATAAGTATATTAAAAATAAAAAAATTTATTCATTTTTTCTATTTAAATTTATTTAATGTGGGGTAGGAGGGGCCGACCTGACTCGCCCGTGCCCGCGGCGGGTCGGGCTATCCCTAATCAAGAACCCAACAAAAACTGAAACATCATTTTGACAAAATCAATGAAATTATAACATATTATATAAGCATGCATATATATATTTATGGGCACACATAATTTACAATTTGATGTGCATACGGGGAAAAGTCGAACCTGTTAAGCTAGTAAATCTAAAATTGAGGAAAAATTAAATGAAATTTTAAAGTTGATTTAACTACTAGAGGAAATTTTAATATACCCCTAACTATGCCTGATTTTCATATTACCCCTAAACTATTTTTTTCTACTTAACCCCTCTGAACTACACGAAAAATTCTACGAGTCCCATATCTTCCTCCCGTGGTAATTTGACCGGAATATTCACGCGGGAGGAGAGATGAGACTGTAGAAATTTTCGTATAGTTGAGGGGTTACGTAGAAAAAAATTAAGGGAGAGGGGGCAATGTAGAAAATCGCGTATAGTTTGGGGGTTCAATAATTTTTCCTCTAAAGTAAATGTGCGAGGAAAGTAAGTTTCTTTGAAAGTAAATGACACAAATATTTTTATAGAGGTTCGAAGATGGGGTAATTCTTCTAATCCTCTCTTCTCCAATTCTGGAGGAATCCACTATGTAACGGTCGGTTTATAAGCGGCGATCGGTCACGGAGATAACCTTGATCACACGGTTGGCTTCTCTTGCGACTCGAACTTCTTCACGGGGCAACTTTGCGCTTGCTCTTGACTCACTTCTCAAGTTCTTGAATTTGATCACGAAGCCCTCCAACAAACTTGATAATGGTTCGACCTAGAACCTTTCTACAATCTTAGTTTGGAAAGTAGACCCTTTGTTTTCTTCAAAGTTTCCTCTTCAACATGATTTGAAGTTGTCTTTCCTTCACAATTAGTGTTGGATCGATTTCCTTCGAGTTTCAAGCTTGAGGAATTGCTTGAATGTTTATGAGAATATTGCGGGTTAGATGCTTGAATATTGCTTTCTTGTTCGTGGTTCGAGTTACCTCTTCTCAATAACTTCCTCGGCCTTTTATAGTGCACATTTGAAATTTTGCCCGTTGAAGAGATAGGCTATTTTCAAATGTCACTTGTGATCGTTAGCTTGTCTTGTCTTGTTCTGCGATCCTTGATGTTGACCTTTCCTCGTATTAAATGACTTCCAAAGATTTCGTGCACGAGACAAGGTGCGATGTTTCCCATTGGTTCATTCCTTTTGCACAATTACGAAAAACTAACACTTTAGACTGACTGACTTTGACATATTACTATATTGAGTAATATTCTTGACTTTAATCAACGGATCTAAGTCAGTTGTCTTGACTAGACTGTTGTCTTTACCCCAAGTGACTTGAGTCAGCTTGAGTCATTGGATAACTCAACTGTCACTTCAACTTTAGACTTGGCTTCTTGGGTTGACTTGAGTGACACGCCTTCGATTGTTCCCAGGTGACTCTTCTTGATCGGTCCGAGTCCTTGACTTCCTTCATGGCCATACTCAGCTGACACACAACGAGTTTTCACATAGTCCGCAGTTGACTTCTTGTAATCCTTGGCATAGCTGACTTGACTCAGCTTTTCTAGCCCTATCTATTACAATACAAATTAGAAGGAAAATGGGGTGCCAACTTCCTAGTTTAAGTTTTACATGGTATCATCAAAATCTACTCAATAAATTTCCTAACAATTTTCCCCTTTTGATGATGTCAAAACTTAAAAACATTTAAAGAAAGTAAACAACAAAGATACATACAAACAATGCGGTAACAAAGAATGTATGCTTAAATTGGATCATTTTATTGATCATAGCATTCTTGTCCATTGCAAAATGTTTACATTCGGTATCAAAGCAATATAAAGGTATATAGGTCCAAACATAGTATATCTAAGCTAAGATACATAAAGAGTGAAAATTACGAGAGAAATTCACTAAGCTTATTACGGAAGACTTACATAGATGTATTTACAACAAAAATACACGAAGGGTTTGCAACAACACTACATTTTTTTTTTTTTTTTTTTTTTTTCCGCCAACACTACATTTTGATACATGTTTTTATCTTAATTTTGATGATTTTGTTTTACACCAAAACAATGTTTTTAATTGTTGTCCAAATACTCCTAAATGATTTAAAATGGTTTTAATATTTTCCTGAGTATTTCTTCAAGTTTATTTTCGTCTAAATTGGACAACGCTTTTAATAATTTTACGTTTTTGGGTTTTCACTCTCAAACGATGTTTCCAAATGTTGTCCTAATACTTCCGATCGGTTTAAGATGTTTTTACTATATTTTCGGAGTATTTCTTGAGTTTTATTTTCGACAAATATTGGACAATATTTACCTCGTGGTCGACCAGGTGTCGCCTATAGGGCAACCCGTACTGAAGATGTTTTTAGAAACAGAATGAGACGGAAGCAAAAAACAAGCGGTCGACCGGTGCCCGGTGCGGCCGAGTACACTGCAAAGTGCGTTTGAAGCGAACACTTGATCTTTGCAAAAACCATGAGGGGGACCGGTTGGGGTGATGGTCGACCGGTCGAGGTAGACGTCGACCGGTCGCCTGTGTTTTTTTTTGCTGTGTATTTTTCCAACGTCTATTTACGTGCGACCGTCGCCCTATCTTTTGACAGCAAATTTCTGACCGTTTGACAGCAAACATATTTCCTTAAAATGTGGGATTGATTTCTAACAGCTATATTGATGATTTTAAATGGTTTCTTTTGCAGCAAATCACTCTCCAAGGAGGAGCCAATGTCTGAAATCAAAGCCAAGACCTCTACTATAAATAGAGGCTTCACTCAAGCAACAATATATAACACAATATACAAGCAAAGAGCAATTGAGCAAACACTTTCATATATCTTGTTGTATTAGCCTAAGCACTTTCACTTGCACTTATTTGAGGTCTAGGCTTTCAATTCTTGATTACACTTGTACTCATATTATCAATCATTATTGAGTTGTAATCTTGATTTTGGTCATCATTCAACACAAGACATCCTTGTGAGTATTCTTGTGGTAAGAATACACTTGGGTGATCTAGGTGATAGGTGTTTGAAGGTTGTGGTAATCTTCAAAGGTGTTGTAAGAGGGTTGTGGTAATCCTCATAGTGGTGAAAGAGGATTGTGGTAATCCTCAAGGTGTTGTATTAATTTTTGGTAAATTAATAAAACCTTTTTTTTTTTGAAATCCATCCCTGGAATCTTTGGGGTGGTAGAGGATTAGGCCCTAGGTGGGTTGAACCTCTTTAAATCAACGAGTGTTGTTTATTTTCCGCATTTACATTTTTGTTATTTACTCGTTGTTTCGAAAAAGAGGGTGATTTGCGAAAAATCGAATAATCTATTCACCCCCTCTAGATTATTGTAGCCACTTGGACTAACAAGTGGTATCAAAGCCAAACTCTTTGGCTAGCTCGTTCGAGTAAAGAGGAAAGATCCATGGCTACAAATGATGCTCATCTCACCACCGGCGCCTCTACCAATAAGCCACCACTATTCGACGCCAACAACTACGCATTTTGGAAAGACCGTATGGAGTGCTTCCTACAAGGGTGCGGGTTCGACATTTGGAATGTGGTCATTGAAGGAGTTGATCAACCAACAAAGAAATCGGAGGATGGCACCTTGGCTCCTAAACCTTTCAAGGAGTTTGATGAAAACGACAAAAAGGCTTTTTCTCTAAACGGTAAGGCCTTAAATATTTTGCATTGTTCTCTTACCGCCACCGAGTACAATCGCATAAGAGGCATAAGGTCGGCACATGAGGTTTGGGAAAAATTGGAGACAATCTATGAAGGGACTAAGAAAGTTAAGCAAGCAAGAAAGACCATGCTTGTTAAAGACTTCGAAAACTTTAACATGTATGATGGCGAAAGCATCTCAAAATGGTGGAAAGGCTTGACAATATTGTCAATCCTCTTGTGGCCCTCGGCAAAGTCATCTCAGAAGAAGACAAGGTGACCAAGCTACTAAATGCACTTCCGGCTCATGGTCCGAAAAAGTAACGGCAATCACGGAGGCACAAAATCTTGAGACACTCAAGTTTGATGAGCTTATTGGAAACCTACTCATCTATGAAGTCTATCTCAAGGAGAGAAAAAATTCCAAACCATCCACAAATCAATCGGGTATGCAAATTATTCCTAAAGGTCTTGCTTCTTCTTCTAATAATGCATACTATGATAATGATGATGATGATGAGGAGACGGCCCCACTTGTTCGAAAATTTGCCAAATTTGTGAATAAAAATAAAGCAAGAAAACCAAGAGATAATGCTTGCTTTAAATGCGGAAAACCCGGGCACTTCATTGCCGATTGCCCAAAGCTCGATGAAGAGGAGCAAAAGAAAAGGAAGCCTTTCACAAAAAAGAAGGCTCTAAATGCGGAAGTCAAAACATGGGATGAACTACTCGAAACAACCGATGAGGAAGGAGAAACCGAACACGGTCTCATGGCTATAGGCGATGAAAACAATGAGGTACACTCAAATTCTTCTACTTCCGCCATAGTTGATGACTTGCAATTGATTTTGATGAATTGCAAATTGAGTTTCAAAATTTAATCGTTAAATACAAAAATTTGAAAAAGGAGCATAAGGAGATTAAGGTTGAAAAGGAAAAATTATTTACCTCTTATGAATCTCTAGACAAAGCTCATGCTCTTACTCTTACTAAGATTCATTCTCTTGAAACCGAAAAGGAATTGCTCACAAAAGATATTGAATGTTTGAAAAATGACGTGCATCGTTTCAACATAAGTACGGATAAAGTCACAAAAATTTTAGATGCACAAAGAGGTGAGCATTCCAAATCGGGACTTGGTTATAAGCCATTTCAAAGTGTTTTTAAGAAAAATAACCAAGGTCCGACTTTTGTACGTGCTAATAATTATAATACTCCTACTTGTTTTTATTGTGGCAAAGTTGGACATTATGCTAATAATTGCAAATTGAGAAATAGCTCAAGACATGTTTGGAGACCCAAAGGTCTCAAGACTAACCCCCATGGACCCCAAAATTATAGGGTACCTAAAAGAAATTCTTTTGTAGATAATAGGGGCCATAACCACAATGGAAGATTCAAAATGGCTCGTGGACAGCGGATGTTCACGCCATATGACTGGGAGGAGAGAACTTTTTACCAACATCAAGCTCCAAGAAGAGGGTATGGTCATGTTCGGCAATGGCAAAGGAAAAATTCTTGGAAATGGAGAAATTGGTAACTCTTCTTTCTCTCTTAGTAATGTTCTATTAGTTGAAGGGCTTAAGTTTAATTTGATAAGTGTTAGCCAACTTTGTGATTCAAAATATGATGTTTCCTTTAATAAAGAAAAATGCCTTATTCTTAAAAATGGTGAAATTATTTGTGAAGCAAATAGAAAAGGCAATCTTTACAAAATTTGTACAAGTGATTTGGTTAGTCAAAATGTTTCTTGTTTAGTCGCCAATAATGATTTAACTAATTTATGGCATAGGCGACTTGGACATGTTGGATACAAGAATTTGAAAAATATTTACAAAAACCAACATGTGAAAGGACTACCCAAATTGAATTTTGAAAATCTTGGCTTATGTGACACTTGTCAAAAGAACAAATTAGTTAAAAGTAGTTTTAAGCCCAAAAATGAAATTTCCACAACCAAACCCCTACAAATGCTTCACCTTGATTTGTACGGAGATATTGGTACGGCTAGTCTAAATGGAAAACATTACACTTTTGTTATAGTCGATGATTATTCGAGATATACTTGGGCTCTTTTTCTTACCAATAAAAACGATGCCGTTAATGAGTTTGTTAAGTTGTGTAGACTTATTGAGAATGAAAAAGAAGATACTATCAAGTCTATTCGAAGCGATCGAGGTGGAGAATTTGACGGTGAATTTAAAGTATTTTGTGAAACCAAAGGATATGCTCATAATTTCTCGGCTCCAAGGACACCTCAACAAAATGGAGTAGCCGAACGGAAAAATCGAACATTACAAGAAATGAGTCGGTCCATGCTCAATGAATTTTCACTTCCAAAGTATTTTGGGCCGGCCGTAAGTACCGCTTGCTATGTCATTAACCGAGTTTATATTCGTCCTAAAATGAATAAAACTCCATATGAGCTTTGGAAAGGTAGAACTCCAAATATTAGTTATTTCAAAATATTTGGTTGTAAATGCTTTATTTTGAATACCAAGGATCAATTGGACAAACTTGATCCTAAGGCCGATGAAGGGATATTTATGGGATATTCAACAAAAAGCAAAGCATATCGGGTTTACAATAAGACTAGTGGAGTTGTTGAAGAATCCATCCATGTTAAATTCAATGAAGCTTCGGAGTTGAAAGAATTCCTAATGATGAAAGTGATGAGGAAGATATTATTGAACAAATTATTCAAATTGATAATCAACCGTCTACATCAAATGATCAACCGTCCACTTCAAATGGTCCTCAAGAAGATAGAGGTGATATCTCGGATCTTCCCGTTGCATTGAAATTTAAGGGAGATCACCCAAAAGATCTTATTATTGGTGATCCCCTTGATAAAGTAATGACTCGAAGAAACTTTGCCGAGAAAGCTCTTATTTCTCAAAAAGAGCCTAAAAATGCTAAAGAAGCTATTGAGGATGAGGATTGGTTTCTAGAGATGCAAGAGGAGTTGAATCAATTTGAAAGAAATGATGTATGGGAATTGGTACCTTGTCCTCCTTCTCAAACCATTATTGGCACAAAATGGGTTTTCCTGGAACAAACTTGATGATCAAGGCAACATTGTTCGAAATAAGGCAAGGTTAGTAGCTCAAGGGTATTGTCAAGAAGAAGGTATTGACTATGATGAAACTTTTGCACCCGTAGCACGTTTAGAAGCTATTCGTATTTTGCTTGCCTATTCTTGCTTTAAAAATTTCAAACTTTACCAAATGGATGTTAAATCCGCCTTCTTAAATGGTATTATTCAAGAAGAAGTCTATGTAAAACAACCTCCGGGGTTTGAAAATTTTTCTAGGCCTAATGATGTTTATAAACTTAAAAAGGCCTTGTATGGTTTAAAACAAGCACCCCGTGCATGGTATGATAGACTTAGTTCATTTCTTCTACAAAATGGTTTTATAAGAGGTAAAGTTGATACAACTCTATTTGTTTTTGAAAAAGGGCAAGATTGTTTACTTGTGCAAATATATGTTGATGATATTATCTTTGGTGCTACTAATGATTCTTTGTGCAAGAAATTTTCTAAGTTAATGCAAGGAGAATTCGAGATGAGTATGATGGGGGAGCTTAACTTCTTTCTTGGACTTCAAATTAAGCAATGTCAAGAAGGTATTTATATTTCACAATCAAAGTATACAAAAGAACTTTTGAAAAAGTTCGGCATTGAAGAAGGAAGAACCGTCTCTACTCCTATGGCAACAAATGTCAAAATTGACAAAGATGAGAAAGGCAAGTCCGTGGATGAATCAAAGTATCGAGGTATGATTGGTAGTTTACTTTATTTAACCGCTAGTAGACCGGACATTCTTCATGCCGTATGCCTATGTGCTCGTTTTCAAAGCAATCCCAAAGAATCTCACATGAGTGCCGTTAAAAGGATTTTTCGATATTTAAAAGGCACCATTCAATATGGTTTATTTTATCCAAAGAATGAAAACTTTTCTCTTAAAGGTTATAGTGATTCGGATTATGCGGGAAATATTGATGATCGGAAAAGTACTTCCGGATCATGTCAATTTTTAGGTGATTGCCTAGTTTCTTGGTTTTCAAAGAAGCAAAACTGTGTTTCTCTTTCAACGGCCGAAGCCGAATATATTTCCGCCGCATTTTGTTGTACTCAACTTCTTTGGATGAAACAAACCTTAGCGGATTACAAATGCTCTTTTGAAAATGTACCTATCTTTTGTGATAATATATCCGCTATAAATATTGCTCAAAACCCGGTTCATCATAACCGTACTAAACATATTGAGATTCGACATCATTTTCTAAGGGATTGTGTTTCAAAACGTAAAATTGAGATATCCTTTGTACCATCTCAAGATCAATTAGCGGATATTTTCACAAAACCGCTATCTTCCGAGACTTTTTCTTCAATACGAGCTCGGTTAGGCATAATGCATATTGAATGAAGCTTACGTTTGCATTTTGCACGTTTTTAAAACTTAGGGGCGAAAAATCGGTTTTTTTGGTTGAAAATTCGGATTTTGGTAAAATCGACAAAACAGTGGGCTGAAGAAGTTGAGGGCAACCGTCGCCTAAACCTCGACCGGTCGCCCTCAACCTCGACCAATCGCCTAAGCTATATTTTGGCTTTTAAACGTTAATCTTGACATTCTTCCTTTTAACAAATATTTGGTCATTTTTCGTCCCCTTTGCCAAATTCACTCAACTTTCATTCAAAAATGGATTTCATGCATATCTTACACAACATGGACATTATATAGCATGATCATCATCATTATGGCTCACTCTTTCCGATTAAATGGTAAGAATTTCGCTTCTTTTACTCAATTGGGTGGAACCCTTGAGTTTTCGAGTTTCTTGAACTTTTTTGATGTAATTTTCGTATGATCATGATGAGCTTGGTTGTTGTATTGTTATGTATGATGAGTGACTTGAATTGGTGTTGAAATTTTTTGGCTTGAACCATTTACAAAGGTTATATACAACCTCTTCTTTTTTTACCGCACACAAGGTGTTCGATGAAATGTCGCAATGAAACTTTCAACTTCTACATGATTCTCTTGCTTCAAAATGTCTTAAAATCATTTTGAAATCATGTTTTTAGCTTACTAATAAGCTCATGGATCTTTTATGTTACATTTCTCCCATTTCTTTGGCGCACTTTGATATTCTTCTATGATGTTTCTATCATTCTACCATTCTTTTTGATGATTCCAAAGGGGGAGAAACAGGATATTGGCTCATTAGCTCAAAGAAGCTAATAAAAGCTTGTCATAAAAGCTATAAGCTATGGCTCATAAAAGCCATAAGTTGTGATTTGTTCTTAGTCCAATTGTTGCTTGATGGACTTATATTATTGTTTAATGTTGTTTTGTGACGGGGAGCTTATAAGCTCTTGAACAATTTGTAAAAGCTAAAGCTTTTAGCTTATGAATTATTGCTCTTACATTATTCTTGATGTGCTTGTTGATAGGGGAGCTTGAGCTTATTATTGAAAATATCTACTCCCTACTTGGTTGCTATTATATTTTTGGAAATTTTGGTTGCTTCCAAACGGTCAAATATTTTTACCGGAAAATCATTTCTAAAAATTGCTCTCTTAGTTTGTGTAAAAAATTGTTTTGGTTTGTAATCATCAAAAAGGGGAGATTGTTTGATACATGTTTTTATCTTAATTTTGATGATTTTGTTTTACACCAAAACAATGTTTTTAATTGTTGTCCAAATACTCCTAAATGATTTAAAATGGTTTTAATATTTTCCTGAGTATTTCTTCAAGTTTATTTTCGTCTAAATTGGACAACGCTTTTAATAATTTTACGTTTTTGGGTTTTCACTCTCAAACGATGTTTCTAAATGTTGTCCTAATACTTCCGATCGGTTTAAGATGTTTTTACTATATTTTCGGAGTATTTCTTGAGTTTTATTTTCGACAAATATTGGACAATATTTAAATCTCGTGGTCGACCGGTCGCCCATAGGGCAACCCGTACTGAAGATGTTTTTAGAAAGAGAAAATGAGACGGAAGCAAAAAAACAAGCGGTCGACCGGTGCTCAAGGCGTCGACCGGTCCGGTCGGCCGTCGCCAGTGCGGCCGGTACTGCAAAGTGCGTTTGAAAGCAAACACTTGATCTTTGCAAAAACCATGAGGGGGACGGTTGGGGTGATGGTCGACCGGTCGAGGTAGACGCGTCGACCGGTCGCCTGTGTTTTTTTTGTGTATTTTTCCAACGTCTATTTACGTGCGACCGGTCGCCCTATCTTTTAATGACAAATTTACGACCGTTTGACGGCAAACATATTTCCTTAAAATGTGGGATTGATTTCTAACACTATATTGATGATTTTAAATGGTTTCTTTTTGCGGCAAATCACTCTCGAGGAGGAGCCAATGTCTGGAAATCAAAGCCAAGACCTCTACTATAAAATAGAGGCTTCACTCGAAGCAACAATATATAACACAATATACAAGCAAAGAGCAATTGAGCAAACACTTTCATATATCTTGTTGTATTAGCCTAAGCACTTTCACTTGCACTTATTTGAGGTCTAGGCTTTCAATTCTTGATTACACTTGTACTCATATTGTATCAATCATTATTGAGTTGTAATCTTGATTTTGGTCATCATTCAACACAAGACATCCTTGTGAGTATTCTTGTGGTAAGAATACACTTGGGTGATCTAGGTGATAGGTGTTTGAAGGTTGTGGTAATCTTCAAAGGTGTTGTAAGAGGGTTGTGGTAATCCTCATAGTGGTGAAAGAGGATTGTGGTAATCCTCAAGGTGTTGTATTAATTTTTGGTAAATTAATAAAACCTTTTTTTCTTTTTTTGAAATCCATCCCGGAGATACTTTTGGGGTGGTAGAGGATTAGGCCCTGGTGGGTTGAACCTCTTTAAATCAACGAGTGTTGTTTATTTTCCGCATTTACATTTTTGTTATTTACTCGTTGTTTCGAAAAAGAGGGTGATTTGCGAAAAATCGGAATAATCTATTCACCCCCTCTAGATTATTGTAGCCACTTGGACTAACAACTTCAACGCCTTTCTTTCTTCCTTCCTTTTTCTTCATCGGCTCTTCTTCTGTCTGGATCATCCATTTTTCTCTTTCTTTCCTCTTCTTCTCTCTTTTTCTTTTCGTAGGCCCGTTCGGCAAATAGGGTCATCCATTTGCTTCCTCTCGAGCCATTCTCTAGTTTGCCTTAGATTTTCTTCTTCTTGCCTCCTTGCAGCTTCAACGTTCTTTCTTTCAACCTCTCGATTGGCAAGGTGATCATATCCAACCCAGATAGATAATGCTTTTCTTCTCATGATCCATATACGATACATCGTTTGGTTTTAGTTGAGGCCGGAGCCTCTTCCACCACCACTTCTTCCTCTTTCGACTCGACTCTTTCCTCCTATAGGAGTGTCTTGTCTTGAGTCTTACGCTCCCGGTGAGTGACTCTTTGAAGTCTGCAACTTCTCGAACTTCTTTACATAAGACTAAGCTTTTTCTCCTAATACAAATCCCAGGCTTGAGACAGCCATTCCTTAGAAGTAGCCTTCGATTCAAGAGTTTTAAACTCCTCAATTGATCTAGGCTTAGATCCATCATCAGGTATTGCATCCTGGTCCTTTCCGGCTGGTAGACCACCATATTGTTTCATGATCTCCTGAACGCGAGCATCTTGCTTTTCAGCTAACTCCTTAAATCCAACTTCAATGACCTTTCTTTTGTCTTTCATGGACACTGCAACTTTTTCGATAGGTAAGGTCATAGGGAGTTTGCTGAGAATAGAGGCAGTGACATCACTCAGCTGAGGGGTTTCAGCAAACATCAGCTTCAAGTCTTTTGAACTTCTTTCCCCCTTAGCCATGTCACTTCCTTTCTTCAATTTTTCTTCTTTCAATCCCTTGAGGGACTCCTCTTCCCCATTTTTGGCATCATCACCAAAGGAGAGAGGTATCCCAGGGAACATACCTCCGAGGATAAAGTCCAGTCTGCTGATAGTTAAGTTGTGCTTGGAGTCTGCTGCATCATACATTGTTCGAAATTCTGAGCGTGTGGACTTGGACTCGGCTGATACGATCTTCATTTCAGCCATGAGGAGACTGAATTTTTCATTCATGCTGTTCTCGAGTCTGGCAATTTCATTCTTGTGGAAATATTGCAACAACTCCATATCCATTTTGTGAGACTGGTTAATCCTCTCAATGTACTCCTTCATCCTCTGCCTGTACATGGAGTTATCAGCACTCCATACGAGCATCCTTCCATACAAAGCTTTGAAATATCGTACTTGCTCGATTCTCATTGTAGTCTGATGTTGAGTCTATTCCCGTAGTCTCACCACTATGCCTCTTAGATCGGCTGTGAGAGTGGTATCTCAATTGTCTAGACGCAAATCCAGAGAGGCCTAATGACGTTCCATCTTCTCAATCTCTTCGCAGATTTTCTTGAAGACGTCACAGAACTCATCTTGTGTGTTAGACTCAGCTGCTGGCCAATCTTCATCAAAATTGAAGTTTGCTGGAACAATCGTGTATGTGGGAATAACTGGATCTTCCCTTACGGTGTATATCCTTTCTTCAGCAGTTGTCTCTTCTTTCAACTCAGGTAGATCCTTAGAGAAGGGGAACATGTCTTGAAATGCATCATCGTGCACATATGGAATGTCTTGTTGCTCAAGTGCTTGCGATGATTCAACTTGTTTTGCCTCGGCTGCGGCAGCTTCATTGGCAGGGGTCACAACTGTGGGAGTCTGTGACTGAGCTGTGGGAGTCATTACTGATGCAGCTGTGGGAGCCTGCGCAGATGACTCGATTTCAGCTGGGGCATTTGAGATGTTTTGCCCAGCTGACTGAGCCTCATCTATCTTAACAGCTTCCTCGGTCTCAGTGGGTTTTTCCAATTGAGTAATCGTGTCCTCAGTTGTATCATCAGCTTCATCGGAGGATGATGAGACTTGTGGAGTTGGCTCATCATCAAAATTGAATCTCATAGGAGCCGTCTTCTCACTGACTTGGCTCTGAGATTTGTGAACATCCTCAGCTGTGTCCATCATAGGATTATCATGTTGAGTGGACTCAGCTTCATCTTCCGATCCAAAAAATGATATATCAATGTTTTCTTGGGAGTCTTGAAGGGCACCAATAACTTCTTCTGCGGCGGCACCTTCAATTTGAGGAATGTTCAGGAGGAGAATGTGACTACCTGATTTATTTAATTACTTAATTATAATATTTAATTTTTTTATTTTATTGAGTTTTATAAAATACTTTGGGCTTTTATTTGGACTAGAGTATTAAGCGGACTCATCTTTGTTAGTAAGGTAATTATAAGCCCATGTACTCTAAACCTAGCCCATTAGCGATAGGTTACAACACATATATAAGACATGTAAAATACACACATTGAGAAACACAGACTAGACGCCTAAAGGAGAGCGGGAGAATCGACAATAGGGAGAAAGTAAGAGAGGTGACTTCCCCAACGCGTAAGTTATTAATTTCGTAGGATTGATCTTTTAGCTTGATAATTTTATTAGTTTTCTCTAACCCTAGTACGTAATCTTATGTTTAGAATTGATTCGAAAGAGGCAAAAAGGATTTTCCTACTTTTCCCTAAATTGAACACGCAAGTAATCTTGCTAGTTCATGTAGTTTTAAATTTTTGTGTTGTATTAATGATTTTATATGTGGGTATGTCGAAAAGAGGTTCCAGTCTGTTGACTTGGATTCGGGATACCCAATACGTTAACTGAAGAATTGTCTACCTGTTTATTAACTAATTTACATGTATTGGAACTTTTACGGGTTACATGCTGAAACTTGGAATCAATTTATTTTCTTTCAATTTAAAGGCAAAGACTTTCAACTCAACTATTGTGTACAAGCATGTGGAAAAATTCATTCCTTCAGATTCCTACAAACAAGCGGTCAAACTTTTTTGTTTTGTTATTAAACCTTTTTCGTGGTTCAATTTTACTACATGAATTATCTTATCCAATATATGAAGTCAACTACTCTGATTCCATCTTAGTTTAGGAATTAGAATTGGTTAGTTTGGGTTTAATTGCATACAGGGGAGTTCGATCGATTCATAAATAGAGTAAGTTAATTAACTAGTTGTCGTTTTGTTGGTTGAAAGACGTTACATTAGTCGAGGGTTTTTCCTAATTAGTTGAACATAGAATCTTTTCCTAATTAATTGAACGTAGGGTTTTCCCTTAGCTAATTGGATATATGGTTTTCCTTTAACTAATTGAATATAGGGTTTTCCCTTAACTAATTTGATATAGGGTTTTCCTAACTAATTAGATACATGGCTTTTCCTAACTAATCGAATGTAGGGTTATACCTAATTAATTGAACGTAGGGTTTTACTTGATCGATTAATTATATTGTTTATTCTCAACTTGTTCTAGTTAATGTGATTTAATTATTATGCTATGCGTTTATGTTATTCTTGCATTCAATGAAAAGTTGCATCACTTTCATGCATCATGTTAAATGTACGTTCATAGCATCTCACGAGCATACGAGGAATTGTAGAGTCAAGTTTTAATGTTTAGAATTAATAATGTTTTTAAAGAAATGGGTGCACATTGTTCTATGATGCTAGAGTGAGTGGGAAATGGGCGCGGGGGGAAATGCGTTAAACAATGTGCCACTTAATGGCTAATGTTAATGTTAAAGGAAAAGGGCCTTTGGGCAAAATTAAAGGAAATGACCTTCGAGCAAAATGTTAATCGGGTTCCAAATAACAAGGCCCTGCGACCCTAATTAGAACAATGTGTCACCAAGTGAGCACGCATCCTAAGAACGTTTTTACGAAAAGAAAGAAAGATGAAGTTTTAAGTATGTACACCCAGACCCTAAGACAATTTGAGTCATCAAAGGGAATTTAGAAGACCCTAAGACAATTGAGAGGCGTCGAAGGGATTGTAGAAAGGCCTCCGGGAGTCTCAACCCCTTGGATTGCACTTTCGAGCCCATAGTGTTAACTCCCTGGGCTTCACCATCCTTTGCCTCGATTGTGGGAGCGACTTTGTCGGCCTTCAAAGCGTGTAGACATTTCAACTGAGATAGACTCAACTATCCGAGCTTACAATGTCACTCTGCTATTTTTCAAATTCTTTCTCACCTTCGCCTTCTAACTCCATTGATGTGTCTCCCAAAACAACCTCCAACCCAAATGGGTGGAGATAGTTTCCCCCTAAAGGCTCCACCGAGTGACTAAGAGTGAGGTCACTCTGCTCCCGAGACGTGGCTTTGTCCTCTGTGTGTTCGGCCCAACAAAGTGTGAGAACACCTTTTTCAAAGGTTGGCTTGGCTTGGGTGCCCAACTTCCTAGCTTCATCGCCATAACCTTGGAGCCATTCTCTCGATTGCACGGGGGGCGTGGGCTGCGGCAATGTCCGTCACAATTTGTTGTGCCACTCCCAAAGGATCGGTTTCTGAAGAGTTTGGGAAGACTCTCCTGGACCTTCTAATAAGCATTTCTCGTGTATGGCTTTGGATTCTGCAAGAACTGCTTGCCGTTGCCATTGCCAACTTCTCAAGCAGGCAGTGGGATCCATGTATTCATCATTTGTCCAATTGTGTACTCATGAAGATGCTCATGTGTATGTTCGAGTACACTGTGAAAACACACATTTTGGACTTCTCTAGGGCTCGGGCTCGCTCCTCAACTTTCTCCTTCTCATCTTCTTTAATAATGCGGAGGATGTCTAAGCAATTTTCTTCGTCAAGGGCAGATCTGACATCATTAACGCCAAGAAATCGGAGAAGCTCTTCTTCCTCCTCTATAAATTTAGGGCGAGTGAATCTGCACTGGAGTGATCCGAACTTCCATGCCCTCCATTCTCTTAACCGTCTCTGAATATCAGGGTAAACTGGAGAGTACATAATTAAATCATCATCATCATCATATTCCTCTCCTGTCTCCGGGATGGGGGCTAGGGGACCTTGCTCTTCCTCAGTTGCAGCAGCATCCATCGTAGGAGGGGAGACAACTTTTTCAATTTCGGGCTCGATTGTCTCTTTGCTTCACTTTCTCACCAAGTTTTCCTCTTAGCTGGGTCTTCGGCAGATCTCTGCTGATCACCATCAGCAGACTGCTTTGCTACATCAACAACTTCCGGAGACTGCTCTTCTTGATCATCAATAGTCTCAGTTTCTTTCTCCGGCTGAGTACCGGATTCAGCTGTCTTTTCAAGCTCAGATCGCCTGAACAACTGTCTCTTCCTGGATGGGAGTAGGGGAACCTCTGGTTCAATGTTCGCAGGTTCCTCAAATGTAATGGCTTTCGCAGCTGCCTTCCTTGCTTTGGCAGTGCGCTTTTTCTTCACGATAGGGGAGGGAATATGGTGTTCCTCCTCTATCTCGGCTGCGGGGGCAGGAGTCTCAGCTGCATGGGCAGGAGCTTTGGACTTAGCTGCGGGAGCAGGGGCTTTCTTTGACTTGGCTACACGGGGCGGAGCGATCTTGATATCTGCAGACTTTCTTCTTTTTATTGGACGGGTCTCGATGTTGTTTCTTCAGATCACCGATTCCCCTCTCACCGTATCGCCCTTCTAGCATGAGCTCTTTTCTGGGCTGCTGAGAGGTTTCCTCTGAACATTTTCTTGTTGACATGGAAGGGTTTGCCATGGCGTAATACAATTCCCTTCACCTCCATAAGATGGCCAATAACCAGACCATAGCCCAAAGAGCATCCAATGGACCCATCCTCCTTGTAGGTCCTGTTCAGCACATTTTGGCCGAGTCTGCTGTAAACAAACTCAGCCCAGTTTACTTTATTTTCTTGCATGATCGCAGCCATCACGATCAGCTTAGTATTGGACAGCTGATTGAAGCTTCCAAATTTCATGTCAACACACTTCGAGATGACATCCATCAGCTTGTGATAGTCGTCCTTCAAGGAATCCTTCTTGGCTGTATAGACTACTTTCGCAGCACACTCTGGCTTGGCAACTTCTTTCCAAGCCGCAGCTAAGTTGACATCCTGCTCAGTGATGTCCTTCAAACCCTCCGCAGGCAACAAACAGTGCTCAACAAGGTCTTTGGCATTGAGTTTAATGACCTTGCTGTGGACAAAGACTTGATTTCATCGTCTCCGCACTTCAAAGATTCACGTAAAACATAGCGACCTCTTCAAGGTACGTATGAGTGAACTCCATCGTCAAAAAGTCCTTCCAGCCGGACTTCTCCAACATCTCAGCTATCTTCTTAACTAGGGTCTCATCGATACCATGTTTGATCATTCCTTCAAAATCCACTGAAGAACCACTGTGGATTTGCTTTGAGAGCTTCACATAATCAAACTTTGGAGCCATTTTCAGAGATTTTTACCGAATGAAATGAGAGAAAACTTGCTTGAAAGAACTAGGGTTCGCACAAAGGTTCAGAGAGAATGCACTTAGTTTGTTTGAAGATGAATAGTTCGCGTGAGGAGAGAAAAATCGAAGTTTCGTATATAAGGGACATAAAAGGGCGGTTTTTAGTTTTTGAAATTTTTGATCAAAATCAACGGCTGAGATTTGAGCTTCAAAACCGCATTTAATTCCCCGCATTAAATGTAGCCGCATTTATATCCAATCATATGGTTTCTTGTGCGCTTTTTATCAGAATCGTCATTATTACGCTGACGTCATCCTTAAAAACATTCCCGCTCATTTAAAACGACTGCATTTTTGTCACTTAGCTCATAAATGATTCAGCTTATTTCCATTGTGACTTAACTCTGCTTCTCTCTCTTATGATGTAACTCAACTGTCCAACTAAACTCGATACTGGTGACTTCCCGATTGGGTCATTTCACTTGGTGAAATGTGAAACTTTATCTTTTTCAAATCTCTCATCTTCTATCTCTGTTGATTGAGTCTTAAGTATGCTAACTCAGCTCAATCAACCGTAACTTATTCTTGAGCTCTTCAAACATTGATTCACATAGAGGTTTTGTGAATATATCATCTAATTGTTTATCGGTTGAGATGTATTCCAAGGTGATGTCTTTCTTTTCAACATGATCTCTTATAAAATGATATCTCGACATCAATGTGCTTTGTTCTTGAATGCAACACGAGGATTACGAGTGATTGCAATAGCACTAGCGTTATCACACATAATTGGAATCTCTCTTTCTTCAATATCATAATCTCTTAGTTCTTTGTCTCATCCATAAGACTTGGGCACAACAGATTTGCCCGCAACTACGTATCTTCGGTGTGGATGTGGCAATTGAATTTTGTTTCTTCTTGAACCAAGAAACCAATCTATTTCCAAGCATTTGACATGTACCGAGGTAATCTTTTCCGTCAACTCTACATCCAAATAGTACCGAGATTGAGTGACCAATCGGCTTGAATCCACCTTCCTTTGGATACCATAAGCCAACTTCCTCGCATCCTTCAATATCTTAGGATTCTATTAGTGCAGGTCATGTGGCTCTCCTTTGGTGCGATTGAAATCTTGCACATACACCTACTTGCAAAGGTGATGTCCGGCCTACTTGTTTGTTAGATAGAGCAGAGATCCAATGAGTGCTCAGATCGGTTTGATCAACAATGACTTTGCCATCCGCATCCATGTTCATCTTGGTCAAGTATTCATTGGGATTTTCACAGAAGACTTCTCTTCCATACCAAATTTCTTCATCAAATCTTTGGTATATTTTGTTTGACTTATGAAGGTTCCATCCTTCAATTGTTTGACTTGAAGTCCTAGAAAGAAAGTCGACTCTCCCATCATGGTCATCTCAAATTTACCTTGCATGAGGTTTGAGAACTTGTCACACAGCTCTTTATTTGTGGAACCAAAAATGATATCATCCACATATATTTGAACAAGCGGTATACTCTCTCCATCTTGAATTCTGAAGAGTGTTCTATCAACTTTACCTTTGGTGAATCCATTGTCAATTAGGAATTGAGACAATGTATCATACCAGGCTCTTGGTGCTTGTTTCAATCCATATAAAGCTTTCTTGAGCTTGTAGACCTTATCTCTAATAGTTTTCTGCTCAAAACCTGGAGGTTGTTCAACATAGACTTCTTCCTCTAACAGTCCATTTAGAAATGCACTTTTCACATCCATTTGATACACAGTGAAGTTCTTATGTGCATCATAAGCAAGAAACATCCTTATTGCTTCCAATCTTGCAACATGAGCAAATGTTTCATCACCTCTTCTTGGCAATACCCTTTGGCTACCAATATTGCTTTGTTTCTTACAATGATCATTCCTCATTCATCATGTTTTTGAAAACCCATTTTGTGCCAATAGCATTTTGATGGGTTGGCCTCTGCACTAATTCCCATACTTTGTTTCTTTCAAACTGATTCTTCTTGCATGACTTGAATCCAATGTGTGTCATCCAATGCTCGAGACACATCTTTAGGTTGTATCTGTGAAATAAAACAAGTGAACATAGCTTCATGTTGTGCTTTCTGATCCTGGTTCTTATGCCATCTCTAACATCTCCAATAACTAACTACGGTAGAGGGTCTCTCAGCCATCTCACATCAGGTTGGAGTAAGTTTGTTAGATTCACTCGTCTCGCAGCTAAGTTGACTTGAACAACTCTTTAATTTTCATTCAACTGTAGACTTTCCAGCTGTCTTTGAGATTAAGCTATGTCATCTTCATCTGGGTTGAGTGCTCTTACTTCAGCTTCAATATAAGGACACTTCTGCATAGTTGGCTGATTCAGCTTATCAGGTAACTCTTCAATGTCTTCTCCACTCACATTAGGTTCATCAAAAACCACATGGATAGACTCTTCTGTAACCATAGTCCTCTTGTTCAGCACTCTATAGGCTTTACTCTCAGATGAGTATCCCAAAAAGATACCTTCATCAGCTTTGGCATCAAAAGCCTTCAAATTATCTTTGTCATTGTTGTGGATAAAGCATTTACATCCAAATATCCTGAAATATCCAACATTTGGCTTTCCCCCTGTCCAAATCTCATATGGAGTCTTGGTCAATTGTCTGTTGATCATGCATTTATTTTGAGTATAGCATGCTGTGTTAATGGCTTCATACCAAAATCTCTTAGGCAATCTAGCTTCAGCTAACATGGTCCTCGCGGCTTCCTTGAGAGTTCTATTCCTTCTTTCATTTTCCATTCTATGTGGAGTCTTGCGGTGACAACTCATGAGCAATTCCATTTTCAACACAATACTGAGTTATTATTCCATTGACAAATTCAGTTCCTCTGTCAGATGTTATTTTTATAATGGTTTGGCTCTTTTCATTTTGAACTCTTTTCATCACTAAGTTAACTCTCGCAAGGTTTCTTTTTTTACATGAAGATTGTCCATGTATATCTTGAATAATCATCCACCACCACTAAGGTGTATTTCTTTCCACTTATGTTGGTCGCTCAACTGGACCAAATAAATCCATATGCAACAGATGTAATATCCTTGTTAAAGAAGGACTTGGCTTATCCTTGAATGAAGACTTTATTTGCTTTCCCATCTGGCATGCATCACATACACTTTCTTTCTTGTACACTGAGTCTGGCAATCCTTCTACAAGATGACTCCTTGCAAGCTTGTTGATTGTCTTGAAATTCGGATGACTCACTTCTTTGCCACAACCAACTTGATTAACTTGATGCTCTTTTTTGCTAATTAAGTGCTTGGTGTAGCAAAGACCAATCTAACAGATACATATTCTTATGTCTTGATCTTTGCAACACTATTTCATTTGATTCAACATCTTTGATCTGGCACACTCCCATGTTAAATCCAACATTGTAACCTTTATCACAGAGTTGGCTGATGCTTAACATGTTGAAGTTGAGGCCTTCAATATAAGCAACATCTGTGATTTCCAATCCATTTTTCTTGATAGATCTTGTGCCTTTGATCTCCTTTTGAGCTTCATTTCCTCCAAATATGACTTTTGCACCTCTAATCTCCTTGAATCTTGACAGATTTTTCTTGTTCCCTGTCATATGTCTGGAACAGCCACTATCCATGTACCAGGTTCCTTGGCACTCAGCTGTTCCTTGAACCTGCAATTAAGAAATCGCTTTTAGGTTGGGTCCCGAGGGATTAGTGCTATAAGATGATCCAACCAACCTATAGCCAAAAGATTTGACTCTAAGAGGTTGACATCTATTAGTGCCATAATCATAGTGCACATTAGCAAATTTCTTGGGGGTTTTAGGTTCATACAGTTGTCTCTTTTGTTTGTATGCATGTGTTTGTGTTTTAGCAACTGTTTTCTTGGGGTAGTTGTGATATTTCTGAGTGTAGTGCTTGGGTGCGTATGTGTGCTGATAATAGCACTTTTGCCTTTGGAATGACATTTGCTGAGGTTTAGGTCTTTGCCATTTTGGCTTGTATTCCATAGGTCTTTACTGATGTTTCACAATATTCCAATCATCATAGTTTGGATAGTTTCTACCATTCCCATCATATGTAATTCTCTGAAGAAATTTTTGGGGTTTCTGGTAGCTCTGTTTGCTTTTCACAGAGTATTTTCTGTTTGGAGTTTGCTTTGAGGAACTCGGCCGGATTTCTTCTCGGTTGTCCTCTCAAAGATACTCAACTCAGTTGTTTTCCTTTCCCTTTGTATCCAATGCCAGATTGTTTGTGATTGTGCTTTGGAGTGAATGTGGGTGCAGCATTTGGTGCTTTGGGTTTTTGAGATGCTTCATTACTTGAAGATCTTTTTTCCAAAATCACTCTAGGAGTTTTATTATGCACAAAGGAATTAAATCATATGCATGTCTTATCTCCACATTCTTTTTGACTCATAATAAGATCATCTAATGATTTGGATGCCTTTGTAAATGAGGCAATCACATTTTTAAGATCTTTCTCCTCTTTTCTATAGCAGCTAAATCTGTGTGATCTTTGCATTTTCGATTCTTGACTTAGTGTTCTCATCAACTATATGACTTTCTTTCTCGTCAGGCGGTACCATGCTATGAAAGAGTACTTACTTTCCCATTTCTTGTCACCATGAGTTTTGGCTTTTAAGTCATTTTAAGCTGGTTATTTTCCTTATTTCGAATAGTGTGTGAGGATTTTATGTGTTCAAAATCTTTCATCATTTTGCCTAATGAATCATAAAGATCGTGGGTGATGAAGTGTGTGTATCACAATCACTATCACTTGAATCTAAATGAGATGAGTTAGAGTGTACCTCATCTTCTTGATCCGGTTGATCTTGTTCTTTGGCCATAAAATGAGATCATAGCCTCTTCCTCAAAATCACTTGAGTAGGTTTTAGTCTGTTTGCTTTTTTGGCTTGACTATCTCGGCTAACATGGCTTTCTTATTTTCCCCCGTTCTTTCCCTGAAGACTTTTCTTTCTTCCTCATTCCTATATTTGTTGGTGGTGGATAGGAACAATCAACGCAAAGTGTTCTGTTGTCTGCAATTCCAACACAGGTTATCGGCTCTTTTATCGGATGTTCTTGGATTATCGGTCTCGATATTCAACCCTTTGATGCTCACTCTCTTGAGTGGCCTCAGATTACCTTGATTTGGAATGAGTGAATGTCTCATGGAGGTCTCACCTTTATTTCTTTTATAGTTCTTATTGAAGAACTTGTTGAATCTTTTGACCATCACGGCATTTTCCTCCTGTCTATGATTTCCTTTGGCTCGACTCTCTTTCCATCACTAGCCATTAATGCAGTTGTCTTGGGTACAACTATCTTCTCTTGCTCTTTTCTTCTCAAAACTCATAGGCTTTGAGATCCGAAAATAGCTCATGGTTAGATGTTCTTGAGAGGTCCATTTAATGTCTCAGGGCCATAACTTTCATTTCCCATTCAGCTGGGAGGCTTCTTAAGATCTTCATACACATTTCTTTCTTGTATATTCCTTCCCAAGAGCTGAAAGCTCATTTGTGATCTCGATGAATTTGACATCCGCCGATCCAAGGTTTCACCTGCAAACATTTTTAAATTTTCAAATTTTTGAACAACAAAGGATAGTTTATTTTCTTTAATTTGTTCTGATCCTTCACAAATTAAAGTCCGCTTGTTCTAGATTTCTTTTGCAGATTTGCAAGATTTGACTTTATTGAACATTGCTTTGTCCAATGTCTTGTAGAGTGTGTCCTTGGCCATATTGTCTAAGTTGTATCTCTTCATGTCCTCATTAGTCCACTCGATTCTTGGTTTTTCAACTATGGCTGGTCTTGCTTCAACAACAACTTCTTCTTCTTCACTTGCAAATTCTTATTCTTGTCGTGTTTCACTTTGAGTATTTGCAATGGCCCATCCTCTATCACAAACCACATTTCATCATGTAATGCGATAAATGAGCCTCGCATACGAATTTTCCAATCATCAAATTCTTCAACAAAGAACATAGAAATGCGTGTTAGATTTGCTTCCATGATAATAACTTTGCTTAAAATGAAAAACTTTGAAAACACAAGTGTTTAATTTTTTTTTGAAAAGATAGAGATCTAGTTCGAGAACTGTCCATGGAAGGCTCAATGAACCAACCTCTCGATACCACTTGTAGGTCCCAAGGGGTGTGAAGTAAGGTTTAGAAGGGGGTTTGAATAAACCTTACCAAATTTTCGATTTAGTCCTTTTAAAATAATTCAACAGAGTTGACTCAAACAACTGCGTCCTTGATGGACAGCTAAGTTAGCTTTTCAGCTGAGTTACCCACTCAATAGACTCGATAGAGCTGTTGATAGTATAACTCCTTCGGTTGCTCAAAACAAATGCTTAACTTGGCTGATTGGTTTTTAACAAATGAAGACTTAACACCCTTTGATTAGATTTTAGCTTATTTTAAACACTTGATTTTAGCACTTGGTTATTTATCAGTTGGATAGCAAATATAATACTTGACAGCAGATATAAAGTAAATGTGCAGGAAAGTAAGTTTGTTGATCGAAGATGGGGTAATTCTTCTAATCCTCTCTTCTCCAACTCCTGGAGGAATCCACGATGTAACAGATCAGTTTAAAAAGCGGTGAACAGTCTGGAGACAGCCTTGATCACACAGTTGGCTTCTCTTGCGACTCAGCTTCTTCACAGGGCAGCTGCCTTGCTACTTCAACTCACTTCTCAAGTTCTTGGATTTGATCACGAAGCCCTCCAACAAACTTGATAATGGTTCGACCTGGAACCTTCTACAATCCTAGCTTGGAAAGTAGACCCCTTTATTTTCTTTAAAAGTTTCCTCTTCAATAGATTTGAAGTTGTCTTTCCTTCACAACTTGTGTTGGATCGATTTCCTTCGAGTTTCAGGCTTGAGGAATTGCTTGAATGTTTATGAGAATATTGCAGGTTAGATGCTTGAATATTGCTTGCTTGTTCGTAGTTCAGGTTACCTCTTCTTAGTAACTTCCTCAGCCTTTTATAGTGCACATTTGAAATTTTGCCCGTTGAAGAGATAGGCTAATTTCATATGTCACTTGTGATCGTTGGCTTATCTTGTCTTGTCTAAATCCTTGATGTTGACCTTTCCTCGTATTAAATGACTTCGTAGCATTTCGGTGCCTGACACAAGGTGCAGTATTTCCATTGGTTCATTCCTTTTGCACAATTTTGGGACTAACACTTTAGACCTGACAGCTTTGACATATTACTATATTAAGTAATATTCTTGACTTTAATCAACGGATCTAAGTCAGTTGTCTTGACTAGACTGTTGTCTTTACCCCAGGTGACTTGAGTCAGCTTTAGTCATTGGATAACTCAACTTCAACTTTCAACTTTAGATTTGGCTTTGGTTGACTTGACCGACACTTCTTACGGATGTTCCCCGGATGTTCCCACCGACTCTTCCTCACGAGTCCTTGACTTCCTTCATGGTCATACTCACCGACACACAACAGTCTCTTCACATAGTCCGATTGACTTCTTGTAATCCTTGGCATAGCCGACTTGACTTCGAACTTTTTTTCCAAATCTATCTATTACAATACAAATTACAAGGAAAATGAGGTACCAATTTCCTAGTTTAAGTTTTACATGGTATCATCAAAATCTACTCAATATATTTCCTAACATATTTTTTTGACTTTATCAATAAAAATATTAAATAGTATTTCTTGCATATGGTTTTATGCTATTTTAAAATTATTACAATGTCGAGAAACAAAATTAATAGAACTATCAGAAAAATGCACACGTCACGTTACAAAACAAAGACATCATAAATATACAACTCGTGCATTGCACAAGGGTCTCATCTAATCTAATATATATAATAAATGAGTTACTTATAAATATTATGCCAAAAAATTCCGCTAAATTACATCTTATATGTAGTTGTATAACTCTATAGTAAAAATGTAATTTAAGTAAGTTGTATTATATTATATATAGACAAAATCTAGATGTAATAAATAACACTGATAATCATTGTAATTTTTGATATGTTTTAGTTTTTTTTGGTCTATATGATGTGAACATAATGTTGATTTTTAGGTAAATTTGTTTGGTTGCGAATTTTATATTTTGCTAATTTAAAAATAACATCTCGTTTCAAAAAATCGGAAATTATACTTACCAACCTTAGAATAATAGCATTTTATTTGTAATAAAATTAATCAAGTAACAACTAAAAATATTTTAATAATTTGAAAATTATGAAATAAAATCTATGACTATTTAAATATATGAAAAATAAAAATCTTAATTATTTAATACATCATACTTTCCATATTAAAAAATTGCAATTCCATAATTTCAAGAAATGGGTTTTATCTTATCATAATGGGGTAAATTGTGATGATTAGAATAAAAAATATTATGCAACAAAGAATTATAATTTCATAATTTAAATAATTTCAATTTATTATTTTGAGTAAATTAAATATTTATATATTTTCACAGTTTATAAAAAGTAGAGTTTTAGACATAATGTGAATCTAAATTTAATAGTTACAAATTTTGTATTATTTTTCACAAAAATCAAGATTTATTTTTCATGTTTTATGAAAAACATAGTTATTGTTGGACGAGTATAACCAAATATCGGATAATTATCAAATACAAAAAATTTGAACAATATATACTACATGGTTCAAATAATACAATACCAATTTGGAGAATAAAATTAAAATTTCAAAACTGACATAAAAGAACATAACTAAACATAATATATAACACAAAACCAACAACAAATATATTCAAATTTAAATATTGATAAAGGATATATATATATATATACACACATACTAGAATAGCACCCGTGAGTTACACGGATTTGTCTAAAGATAATATTTTATTGTCACAAATTTGTTTATAATAGTTATAAGAGATTCAAAATACTAATTAGAAATATTAAAAAAAAATTCAAAATTCAGAAGAGTATCATACAAATAGTTCATGTCAAATTCTGAAAAACTTATTTGTAAACTAAATTATTTGTTATGGGGTGTTTGTTCATATTTTTGTATTTTATTTGATACATATAATATAATATAACAAATTTAAAAGATATAATCAATTAAAACATAATAAATTTAAAATATAATGTAGATAAAATTTTTAATTTTTTGGTTATTTGTTACCTTTTAAGTTTAATAGAAAAATTTCAAGCATGAAGGACATAGAAAAATTCCAAAAACATAGCAACGTGTCTTTTTGCATCGAACAAAAATATTTTTTCTGAAAATACTTGTTTTCTCGCATTTTATTTGAAAATGTATAATATAATATAATAACTTAAAAGATAATAATTAAAAGATAACATAAATTTCTTGATTTTAACAAATTTAAAGGATATAATAAATTAAAAGATAATAAATTTAAAATATAGTGTAGATATAATTCTTTATTTTTAAGTTATTTGTTATCTTTTAAATTTATTGTATTCATTATTAGTTATATTTAAATTTGTAAATAGGTTTGCCATATGGATAAATGTGAACCCGACATGAGGAATTGTAAGAATGAGAAGTTAACAAATATCCGAGATTAATGATGAGAGGACATATGCCAACTTTGTTTTTTGTTTTAGTATATAGGGCATATATTCAAATTTGCATTGTATAACGCTTTTAGAAATAAAATAGATATTCAAATATTTTGGATTTTGTAGAATTGAATGTTGTACATACTTTTTGGATACAAAACAATTAATTATTGACTATTATTTGTGCTATATTTATTTGATAATCTCAAATGATAGAAAACTTAATGTTATTTTATTTTTGTTCGATAGTTTTCTCAAAAATCATGATTTAAGTAAAATAGCACTCTAATTTTATTTATTAAATTAACACATACAATAATTTATTGGTATAAATCTCAACTATGTCTCCATTGGTCTAATTTTATTTAGTTGTTGAATATTATGAGGTGAACATATAATGTTTAAAGTTTTAGATAATTTAACAAGTGTTTTAGATAGATTCATAAACTTACATCAACTATATATACTCAATTTATTTTTTTTTTTCTCACTTTTCTAAATTATATAATCTTATTTTTTTCTCATTTTTCTACTCATAGTTATATATTAACATGATATTTTGTAAAAATGTATTAAATTATAATAATAATTATTAATTAAGAAATCCATTATTATTTTATTCGGTCAAGACGCGTCAACTTGAATTCCATTCCCCGTTCAAAGGACGAGACAATAATGAGTCTTGAGTTACCAGTCATGTCCCGCAATATTTCAATTCCTACATATATCAATACTATAAAATATTTCTTTGCATTACACTTCGTAAGGCCCCACATGTGATATACTAGTAAAAAAATAAGGGATGATTTAAAATTTTATTTAATATGCAAAAATGGGCTTAATCTAGGAGAATCAGGAAAACTACCCCTCTATGTGGGGATATTAATAAAAACATATCTCTACGATATTATAAGTTGATATCTATCCCTCCATCCTCCTCAAAAAGAATAAAATGCCTATTTACTTAGAGAACAAAACCATTTTCTATCTTCTCCAAACTTTAACCGACGAAAAACCCATCATTTGCAATCGACGAAAAAATAGGTGGAGGATACTATGGAGGATGGAAACGAGTTCGGATAGTGGATATTCAAGAGTTTAAAACTGAACCCTAAGTAATTTTCCTTCTCATTTTCTTATTTTTTTTCTTCTCATTTTTTGTTTTAACTTTTTTGGCGGGCTAGCCTGCGTTAGCCCGCCCCCGCCAAGCTCGCGGTTGGTTAGCCCATTTAGGCCCATCTCCTGGCGGTCCACTAAACACCTAGCCCGCCCACTACCTTAGGTGGGGCGGGATGGGCTAGCCCAATGGGCCTGACCCGTTTTGATGGATCTACATATTGATTCTAAATCAAAAAAAAACTATCTACACTCATCCTATTAGAGTCCGGATGGTTGGATACCGTGTATACCCTTTCTCGGGATTGAAATTTTCAGTTCCACATTCCAATTATACTTTACATTCCATTGCATTGGATGAAAAATACGTGTAAATATTATTAATCTCAATTCTCAAGCCCCATTTGAATTGAAATGATTCATATTTCTTAAAAGCTTTGCTTGGTCACATTGTATTTAAATTTTAAAGAATAAATACACAATTTTTTCAGCATTGGCCCCTTTTCTTTTGGGGTGACGCTATTCACACCCCCAATTTGATGAATACACCCACCTATATATAATTTCAAAAATGTCATTGACTTAAAAGACTATAATATCCTTACTTAAAGAAAGTTCTAAATACACCCCCCCAAATCTCTAAATACACCACTGTCTTTTATTACACTTATAATCTACTACAACACACCCACCCACATCATTCACCTACATTATTCTTCTTCTTCTTCTTTCTTGAGAAGAGCTGAAACTTTTTTCTTATTAACCCTAGATTTTTTAACACCAACATTGTTGCTTATATGGACAACAAAGAATTAATTCTCCTAAATAATGTAAGTATCTTCTTAGTTTACAGCTTAAAGTATGTAATTTCTCCATTTTTACCATTCAAATTTGTTGTTTGCATGATAGTTGTGCGACACTTGGCACGACCAGCCACACGACATGATCGATTGATCACTCACTTACATCGTGCCATATAAGACACGATGAGTATTTCGTGATCGTGCCATCATGCCTTGTGACATGATAAAAGTGAGTGGCACGATGGAACGGTCACACACTATCTTGACAAAATATTTTTTCCGACTTGTTGATTTTTTTTTAATAGGAAACAAACTTGATGCCTATAGAATATAGTGTTGTTTGTCCTCCCAATAATGATGAGAATATTGAAGAGCTTTGTGTTGTTATGGATTACACACATGTGTTCATGACGTACAAGTTATTTGATTCTCGGGATACATTATTTGATTGGGTGCGTGAGAGAGGATATAAGCATGGCATGGTTATTGTAATAAGTAGGTCGGACAATGGTCAAGATAAGAAAAGACCTCGGGTATTTTTGGGCTTGTGAACATAGTGAACATTACCGTGAATCAGAAAAGACTAGAAATATCAAAAAAGATGACGCTAACAAAGTTGAAAAGAAAGTGTCTAAGAGAGAAACCAGAACAAAGAAATGTGGTTGCCCATTTTGTTTGAGGGGCCGACATGTATCAGTTGAAGGAGAATGGGCACTAAATATTGAATGTGGTGTGCATAATCATCCAATTGCACAATATTTGGAAGGTCACTCTTTTGCTGGTCGATTATTAAGAAGTGAGGAAGAATATGTATTGGACATGTCACAATAATACTCGGCCGAAGGACATTTTATTTGGCCTACAAAACAAATTTTAAGATAATAAGTCCATAATAAGGACTATCTAAAATGCTCGTATGAAGAATAGAGTTATCGAGCATGAGGATCGATCTCAAATGTAACAACTTATGCATAAATTGAAGGAGCATGGATATCATCATAGACGTTGCGAAATGAGTAACACCGTGAAGGATATATTCTTTGCTCACCCAACAAGCATTGAGTTGTTGCATGCTTTTCTAAGTGTCATTTTTATGGATTGCACGTACAAAACGAATAGGTACAAGTTACCTTTGTTGGAGATTGTTAGTGTGACATCGACACATATGACATTCTCTATTGCAGCTGATTATCTAGAGTGCGAGCGGGAAGACAATTACATATGGGCTTGCACAGTCTTAAAATCATTGATGGGCTCATCTTCTCTCCCCACTGTGATTGTTACCGATAGAGAAATGGCGCTAATGAATACAATTGAGAGGACATTTCCCACTTTGAGATATTTTCTTTGTCGGTGGCACATTAATAGGAATATTTTGGCGAATTGCAAGAAAATATTGGCCACGAAAGAGAAATGAGAATCTTTTAATCTCTATAAGAATTTATTGGTCAGCGCAGATACTGAGTAATCATTTTATGACTTAATTAGGAGATTCCAGTGAGAATTTTGTGATCATCCAATTGTCGTACAATATGTAATAGAGCAATGGATGGGGCCGTATAAGGAAAGATTTGTGTATGCTTGGATGAGTAACGCCATGCATTTAGACAATACCACAATAAATAGGTAATTCATTTTATTGTACTCATCATTTTGTTTATATTATATCATATTTATACCTAAAATTACTTGTGCTTGAAAAATTATTTTAGGGTAGAGAGTCACCATGCAGCGTTGAAAATACAGCTTGCATCGAGTCATGATAATTTCGAGACATGTTGGGAATAGATTCACACCCTTCTAGAGACATCACACAATGCAATCAAACATTATTTTGAGAAGAGCAAAAATGTAGTCGCAAACATAAATACAAATTTGTTGTATTCATGTCACTACGATGTATGGTGTCTATACATGCATTGAGTTTGATCTATACATAAATGCATCATGTGGTCGAGGTAGTGTAGACCCCTTGTTGTGTGGTTATGTATTTATAAAGACGTGCGGACTCCCATGTGCTCATGGGCTTTCTGAATATGTGAGATCGGAGAAGCCAATTCCACTTGATCAGGTTGCTTCATTTTGGCAAAAATTAGATATATTATCGAGTAAGAGAGATGAAACTGGTGTTGGGAAAGAAATTGGGTCTCAATGGACTCGGTATGTCGGTGATCTTTTCACCAAATTCAAACAGGCACCGGAATCAGAGAGGTTGTTAATATTGAAAAGATTGATGGAGATTGCAAACCCAACAACAACCTCACTAATTGAGCCCGAAGTAATGATTCACACGTGGCCGTCCTAAGTCCACAAAGGTTAAACAATCCAAATCAACTAAACGTGACCCAAATAAGTTCGAGTATGTAGGGTCTATTAAAAATAGCTGCTCACCATGGGAATAAGTAATCTTTAATGTTGGTCCATCAAATTGACCTATGTTCTCTTCGATGATGAGGCCGAGCTACATGTAAATATCGTCTCTTTTATTTGTGAATGTAAATATTTGACATATTTCTTGCTAACGTCCCACTATTCTTGTATCATGTTTCAATAGGTCGTGCGTCAAAGGGACCAAAAAGTGACCGTTAGTGCTTTTATGGAGCAGCTGCCAACTCGTTTACATCAATATATTAATGGGACTAAGAATGTTGACAACGATGGTCATTGTGGTTTCCATGCCGTAGCAGACCTACTTGGATTTGGTGAAGATTCATGGGGTCGGGTTAGAGAAGAACTACATTATGAGTTGAGAACAAATCAAGAGTTGTACAATCGTGTATTCATCAAACATGATTGTATTGACAAAATCTTGGATCATCTCGATTGCTATAATGAGACAGCGCATAAGAAACATTGGTTTTATTTGCCCGAGATGGGTCACTTGGTTGCATCGGCTTACAATATTGCTTTAGTGTATTTGGATCGGCGAATGTCCCTCACATATCTACCATTTAGAACAGAAGCGCCAATTGCTCCAAAGCTAATTTGTATCGGATTTGTGAACAATAATCATTTTATTGAGGTAGACAAAGTAACACTAAATTATTGAGTTATGTTATATGTATTCTTTGTTCACATGTATTTTGTTTCATTTGTAGGTTTTTTTGCGTGACGGTCACCCATTACTAGAGTTGGCAAAATCAAGCCCGGCCAGCGAGCTGGCCCAACCAGCCCGAGGTTCGGATTGGGCTGGGCTATTTTTTTTAGGCCCAAACAAAGTTGGGTCTATTTGGCCCAGCCAAAATGGCCCGACGGGCCGGGCTAGCTTGACTTTTTTGGGTCGACCTGAATTTTTTCACATAAAATGTATGTATGGGCTGGGGCCAGACAATTTTATGGCCTGACCAAAATCGGGCAGACCCAACCCGACCCAAAACCCAACCCATTGCCAGCTCTACCTATTACCCGCCGTGGCAGCCACATGGAATGAATTTCGCCATTAATGTGCAGCAACTTGGAAGAATTTTTATTGTCAATAGCTTGAATTGTATAGTAGAAGTGTAAGAAACATTTACATTGTTCGTAGTACTGAGACTATAAACTTAAGCTAGAATTATTTGTTTGTTATGAATTAGATTTGTAATATTTTAGTTGGACATATTGTTTAAACTTCGTTGGAAATACATGTTTTAGTTGACATGATTTTTTAGTTGGAATGATTATTTAGTTAGTATGATTGTTGGAAAGACTTGTTTTGAGGTGGTATGATTTTTTACAGGCATTTTGTTCTCGTCATTTGTCAAAATAAAGACGATGGTATACACCTCGATCGTGCGCTTTTCTACACGATGGCACATTCAGTGACCGTGCCATGCTATATTCAACTCCACTTCTAATTCATCAATAATCGACAACCGACTATATATATTGATCTTGGGCTTTCTCGACATAAAGTTTTCCTCTTCCTAGCCCACTGCGAAAAATAGTATAAAATCATATTTAGCAATAAAACGCAATTAGCAAATCACACAGAAAAAGTCCAAAAAAATTGACAGTGTATATGGCACGATGGCATTACACATTGATCGTGCCATCGTGCGCAGCACGATAGTCTATCTAATCGACCATGCCATCGGGCCAAGGTACATATGGCATGATCGATTAGATAGACTATCGTGCCAAGTGGCACGCTAGGCTAATATGCTACTAGCATGCCACAAGGCATGATGGTGGACTTTATTCGAACGCGCCATCGTGCCTATATTGGCACGATGGGCACGATGGCACATTCGAATAATTCCACCATCTTGCTTTGTGGCACGCTAATAGCATATTAGCCTAGCGTGCCAGCGAGTCACTTGGCATAATGGCACGATCACGATTATGCCATCGTGCCACCTAGGGCTTCTTCCATCGTGCCTAATGTCGTCTTCTTCCCCAAATTTAAATTTCAAACCAGTCAACAATGGCGGAATCATTCACACTCAAACTTCACCCACCACTTACCCATCAATTACCCATAAAATTAAAAGCATAAAATCATACTTAATTCGAAAAGCACTACACTTCCAAGTTAGTTTTAGGAAAAGAGAAGTTTACCTCTTCGTCGGCCACCGTTGCATCTTCCGGTGCTGGTGACGAGGCCATCATCGCATCTCGGCCCGATGTGGATGGTGGTGTCGACTCATCATCGTCTTCCTCCCCCATGACCAATCTTTTTCTTCGATAAGTCACAACGTCACAAGCCATCCAATAGAACAATTTTTATTTTAGAATGAGAAAGTGGTGGGTGTGTACTTTGGTTTAAGTGGGCAGGTGTATGGCTTGGGGGGTATATTTGAGGAAAAAAATAGTGCAAGGGTAAAATAGAAAAAAATGGGGGTGTATTTAGTAAATGTGTTACATTGTAAAAAGTGGGGGCGGGGGATTTAGAAGGTGTGTGGGTTTAGCAATTTTGGGGGTGTGAATAGCACCACCCTTTCTTTTGTTTTTCGTAATTGATACTCCTCGAGAAAATTGTATTTTTAGTCCTTTATGCATGTTGCAATTTTAATCCCACACTTTGCAAAAATAGTCCCGTAAGTTTTTTCTAAAGCAATGATAGTCCAATGAAATACAAAAATTGCAACTTTAGTCCCATAGCCGTCGAAAAATTAACGGAGACTGCATGTGGATGTTAAGTCGTGGACTTTTATGAAAAAACAATTGCATATTTAGTCATACATGATTTTGCATTTGCAATTTTAGTCCCATCTATGTGTAATGGTCCCATAGAAACAAATTTCTTGTAAAAATAGTCTCAACCATTACATTTAATCTATAATTTTTAATAAAATAAGGCTAATTGAAAAGATTAAAATTCCTCTTGGTATATGTTAGATACTTCTTTCTTTTAACTAAACGTTTAATATACATGTTATAGCTATTTAAATAATATTTGGCGAATAATATTGCATTTAATATATTTTAATATGTAAATTAATAAAAAAAATCAAAATTCATTTATAAATATAACGTAAATACCTTATAAATAATAAAATATGAATATTAATAATATACAAATATAATAGATATTATTAAATAACTATTCTTAATTTATGTCAAGTTATAAATTAATATGATAAAAATACAATATATTAATATTTGTATGATCTAAATATAAGTGTACATGCAATTCACATAAAACTAAACTAAATATTATTAAATAATTAGTTTTAGTTTGTGTAATAAATACATTAATTAATATCAAATATCTTAAATCAATTTTTATATAATATAAGCATAAGTATAAATATGTAACGCCCGGATTTGCGAAAATATTCGAAAACTACTTTTGAGGCGTTACTATTTTGGAAATTTACGAGTTGAAATCCAAATTACTTTGAAAAAAATAGAAATCAAGTTTCACCGAACCGTCATTTAATATTCCTTTAAAAACTCAACACTAACAACCAGTAATTCACATAAACTCCACGCTCACAGACGCAGGTTTATCATAAATAAGCAGTGAAAATAGTTTCAACATAAGTTTCGACTCAAAACTCTACACATTATTTTTACAAAATGTAAATAAGCACACATTTAATTTAAACATAAAAATTAACTTCTTACATCATAAATAAGGAAAATGAGGATCTTGGATTAATTAAGAAATAGTGGAGCCCAGGTCGTCATATATACTTTACCCTGTATCTGAAAATGTTAAATAGTGGGGCGAGTGTTTTGCACTACACTCAGTGTGGTACACTTAAGCTACTGCATAATTAATTACAATTAGAAGATATGCATCATACGTGGCATTTGTTTGTTTCCACGGACCGTAACTTTGTAATATGTACGAGCTCATAATGTGAAGTGATCGTCCCCACAACACATAAATATGTAACATGTATGGTACAACCGCAACATGGGATTCATGCATAACATACTAATCATGATTAATCAAACAGTCAACTTGCAATGAATAGCAATATTACACGTTAAGTGAAAGGTAATCCCACCTTAATGATGTGCAGAATGATAGTGCAAGATGCAAGTCCTAGTTGTCGGCTCAATCTCGTCTCCTATACAAAATAACATAATATATCTTAGGAGCCCAAAATAGAAACATTATATTTTATCATAATTTAAATATATACTAGGGAAAGATATCCCTAAAATTTGGGAGCATTTGGATGTGAACTGAAGAAATTATGAGCGAAACGAGCTATTAAAGGGCATTCGAAACTCGTTTATTGAATTTAGGTGATGAAAGGGTATTATTGGAATTTTAGAGAACCATGCATATAAGGAGGGTATGATGAGGTTGTGGTTCGAATTTGGGCTCAATGGAGTTCGTTTGGCCCCTTTCGGGTTTAAAACGAGAAAGCTAGGACTTGAGGAATTTTAAATTAAAACTTGAGGGCATTTTTGTAATATTTGAAAATCAGTTTTAAAATGTTGGGGGCTGATTCGGAAATTCGTACAAGCTGATTTGGGTTAATTTGTAATATCTAAAGAGTTGATTTGGGTGGACTAAATTAAAACCATAGAGGGCTAAAATGAAGTTTTCAGAAATTACAACCAAGCCCAAAATTTATTCTAATTTTGTATAGCCTCCACCAAACTTCATTATCCCTCACCCTTCACCCCGCCACCACCCCTGCCCTTTCTCTGCCACCCAACGCCGCCCCGTAGCCGACGACGATGAACCGCCGACCACCTCTTCGTCCTATCACGTCAAACTTCATCCCCCCAACACACACACAAACACATTCACAAACGCGCGCGCGCACACACACGCACACCTACAAACACACACGAGCAGTAGGAAAGAACAGGTAAGAGAGGAAGGAAAAGGGAGAGACACCGATTTGAGGGGAGAAATTCGTCAGCTTCCAATCTTCAATTCACAAAAGAATATAAATTTGATCATAAAATTGGAGGGGTTTTGAAGTGTATGAAAAGACGAACAAAACGGTATATTACCCATCAATTTTTGACCAGTGGATCGCCGGGAATCGGCGGTCAAAGTTGGCGGTGCTGACAAGTTCGCGACTGGATCTGCAGAACATTCTTCGGCAATTTTCTAGCAATCCAGATCTCATTCTTGGCGTGGGAGGTGGCGTTAGAAACGCCATGGAATGGGCTTTCTAAAACCGCAAGGTTTGTAAAAATCTAACGGTTGGATCTCAGTAGATCTAAAGTCAAAGATTTCAAATTTGAACTTTTACCGCGATTTACCGGCGATCGGAGCATCATATCGAAAATCCGACAACGGATTTGGAACGAGGGCGACGAAGCGATTAGAATGGTATATAGTTTGTTGATTTCCACCGCCAGAGGCCGGTGGCGGCGGGGAAGGCGGCCGCGGCGGAGTTGCTGGCTGCAGGTTGCTCACATTTGAGAGATATGAGAGACGAAAGACTTACCTTCTTAGGTAAGTTTCTATTTTTGAAAATTTCTAAATTTAGAATGAACTATATATAGTAAGGATGGGTTAATGGGCTTTTTGGATGGATTTACGATTTGGGTCGAAAATACACTAAAATGAAGATCAATTATATTTTAATTTGGCTTGAAATAAATATAGAGCCCCGTAACTTAATTTTAGGTCTTCTATCCGGATTATATTCTCGAGGTAATAAATTCTTAACTCAAATAAGAAAATTAACAATCTAAATCCTTAAATTTGCGAAAAATTTATTCTGAAATTCCGAGATTCAAAATTTAATGTCGGGTATTATAAAATACAATATTTATAAAAAATAATACTAAAATAAGTCGTATTTTACTTCTGAATAATTTTTTTATATTTGTATTTTAATTCGTATATCTAGGAGTCGTACGTATTAAATATCAATTTTTTCTCATCTCGTATTTAACTAACTAAGGAAAATATAAGCCAGACATGACACGTGGAAATTTTCAAATGGACTCAAAACATTGTATTCAAATTAAAAAATTTATCTCTAATTTAATTGAGGAGGCTAACATATTTTTTTCCTCCAAATTCAATTTCTGTCGAAGCTGACAATTACAGACATAAATTAATAATCATATGAAACCAAATATGCAATTTTTGTCCCTTCAAATTTCATCGAGATTATTTTTCCATTAAAAAAAAATTTATTCCTATGAGACTGTTTTGCGTATGTAGGACTAAAATTGCAAATTAATAATCATATGAAACCAAATATGCAATTTTTGTCCCTTCAAATTTCATGTTAACGGAGTTAGTAGTTGTCTCCATTAAAAATATAATAGTGGGGACCCTTTTTGCAAGAAAATCATTCATATATGATCATTTTGCAGATATGAGACTGAAATTACAACAGGTGGGACTAAATATGCAATTTTCTCGCTGCCCCTGCTTTACTTTGTCCGCTTTATATGCTAGGGCGTGGGCGTTTTCATTTTCATTTTCGTCGCTGGTAGTGTATTTTCCCGCCATGGCTGTAGCACCCAGGGAAGTGGACTCAGGAAATGTACTGCAGAGAAAACAATCCATGTATATCTCTTTGGTAAAACTCAGAAGAAATCTATTCTCTCTCCTTCTATTCTGGAAATTAACGTTGTTTTCTTTCCTCTTTCTTTTTTTGGAGACTATTTCACTTTTTTTTTTTTTTTTTCTGTTTTTTGTTTTCCTTTCGGTGTTATTTGTTCGCAGGATGAGAGCTTTGAAATACGGAAGGAGATGTACAGAGGGCAACAGTACAGTCAAATATACTTTGCTAGACTTCACCTCATGAGAACTCTCCTTTACTCTCTTCTTCCCACCTGGAAACCCCATTTGCCAAGTACCCTTCTTTTAATATTTTCAAGTTTCTTGTAAATTCTAGCTGATTTTAAGTTTCTAGCTGCACAAAGCTTTGGTCATCATACTTAAAGTTCATTTTGGCCAATTAGGTTTACACGAAATCAATGTTAATACTAATTACTTATTCTCCGTATTGGTCTTCCTTCAAATAGGAACGACGAAGAAGGAGAATAAAGGAAAAAGGGGAAGATGAATAACCATCTCCAACTCTATAGGATCTTGCTTTTCTGTGTGACTTTTTTCTATTGAAAACCATATTGCCTTTGCTTCAACTATTTGCTTGTTCAACTGTGATAACTGAAAAATACTTGCATGTAATATTTGTTTATCCGTGTTTTTGAGATTTGGTTAAAAATGTCTTGATGCCTTATTTTGTGAACAACTGAAACGAGAAGAATATAAAAGTGGTCTCCAAGCCTCGATGGAAATGAGTAAGGAAATAACGTCTTCTTGTCCTACAAATTTTCCAAGTCAAATAAGAGAACAGAAGTTGAAGGCTTGTAATATGGACTCACTTCAATGGCTGTCCGTTCTCATTTATGTTCGTGTGGTTACTTTATCTTAGCACTTCAATAAAATCTAAACTTGCATTATAACAAGTATAGTTTAGGCCTTCATACTGGTGGAATTTTGGTCAAATTTGAGCTCAATGGATTAATGTACTGTATCCTTCCATTTTATTTGCTGCAGGTTGTACTGTGCTTGGACTGGAAGAAGGAAAGGAATGCATCATTGTTGGAACCCTTTATAAGCACATGAAGCTCAAACCTTCGATACTTGATGAGTATTCTAAGGAGGTACTGAGGCTGTTTTTGATCGACTTTTTCTAATATATATATATATATATATATATATTTTCTTGTTGGCAAGTTTATGATTGAATTCTCCATCTTGAGTCGGTTACCTTAACTGTATGGCGAACAGAGGTCATCAAGCCCACTTGTAAAACCCCATAATTTTATGCACTCTGACGATTATCTCGTTTTGGAAGATGAGAGTGGAAGAGTTAAACTTCGTGGCTCCGTTCTTTTGCCTTCTGTATATGTAACAGGTATGCGACTGGCTGCTCATTAGGTGATCTAAGAATGTGCTGATGAGGCTCATTTTTGTTCTATTTCATTTACTTTGAGTCTGGTCTTACCCTATTGAGATTAGTTACGAGAAAATATCTCACCGGGAGAGATTAACTCAATTGTCTCAGTTGGTACTAACTTGAATTTGCTCCAATACTTGATCCATTTTAAGAGATTCTCATGACGCATTGTCTTAAACAGCTTCTACAAAGATGCACTTCAAACTGTATATCAGAAGTGTACATTGTATATGTTTGATGTTTTAGGGGAAAGTGAGTGGAAATTTGATTTACTAATCTTAATTTTACGATATGCTTGTAGGTATAGTGGTTGCATTGCATGGAAAAGAAACTGGGGCTGGAGATTTTATGGTTGAAGATATCTTGGAAGCTGGCCTTCCTCCACAGATAAAGCTGCCACTTAACTCTGGTAGATGCATCACAACTTCCATGTTACTCACATCTAAAATGATTTTACTGGTCTAAGCCATACTCTTAATTGATATGAATTTCACTTCTTAAGAGTAGCCTTAGTGAAGGAATCATAACTATGAATAAACACGTCACCAAATGAAACAGGTGAAGATAAATATGTCGTTTTTGTATCGGGACTGAGTGTTGGAAGCAGCTCTGCCAATCCTCTCCATTTTCAGCTCTTTGTCGACCATATAACTGGACATCTAGGAGATGAAAAGGTTTTGAGTATAATTCTTATCTGGTCTCGTTTGACTAGTCGTTACGCCATTCCTTATGATTCATCTGATTTTGCGATCTTATAATTTGTCGCATCAGGAACAAGGCATTGCAGCTCAAATTGTTCAAGTTGTCATTGCAGGGAATTCTGTCGAGTTTCCTCGTGGGCTTCTTAATGGTCAGGTAACGTCTTTGATCCTTAATAGTTTACTGTAAGATGTTCTTTCTGCAATCTTGTTGGATTATTATTTTTGCTTTGAAGTGTAGTATCTTATTTTATCTTGAAAAATTGGGTGGGATCTAATTCACCAACACACATATTTGGTACAACACGTTACAACTTTAAATATTTGAAGTTGAATTGTTTCCAGATCCTTTCTGTCACCTTATAATGGTTGCATTGATAGTTGGAAAACATAAATGGACTTTCTCTCGTAGTCTTATTTTGAGAAAGAAATTACTTTAATTCCTTGGTTAGAATGGTGGAGCAAGAATAGAATGGAATTTTGAATCCTGTTTCAAATGAGAATGTGTTTGAAATCCATTGTACTCAACACAGAAGTATCATTTTTTGATTAGCTTTCATCTTTAATTCTTGTTGAACAACCAAAGGTGGGTACACCTTTTTCTTTCTCTTGATCCAATTTTTGCTTGCAAATTTTACTTGCTTTTGGGTATGGTATTAACCTTTATATCTTATTAAAAGAAATCTGGATTGACATTATCATACATATTTTTAGTTGGCCATTTTAAGCACCTTATCCGTGGCCTTGCAACGTTCTTTACGTCTTACTGCCTGCCAGAGTTCCTTGAAGAAATGCATTCTGGTGTCTCATTGGAGAGTTCCAACTATGTTTTGCACTTGCTAATTTTCCTTCTTATCTGTGATACGTATGATTGTTGCAGAACTTGGGTTCGAAGGATCAGTCTAGACTATCCGAGCCCATAAAAGAGCTTGATATCCTTCTTACTCAGGTATTGTCCTAACTTTTGCTGAAATATGGATTCTATAGCAGACTACAATTTCTGATATCGGAAACAATATTCAGGTTGCTGCAGGTATACCTTTTGATATAATGCCAGGAACCAATGACCCTGCAAATTTCTCTTTGCCACAACAGGTGTGTTACACTAATCACATTCTGGTGGATTCACTGCGTTATATGGACCATATTTTTATTAACTTCAAACTTTATTAACTTCAAACTTTTTTCCCTCCATTTGTCTGTAAGCCTTTGCACAGATGCCTTTTTCCTGGATCAGCAGCTTATAACACTTTCCGATCCTGCACTAACCCGCATTCATTTGAGCTAGACAATGTTAGGTAAGATATATATCACTTGAGTTATGTTTTTGTCGGAATTGGGTAGACAGTTTCATATTCTTGTGCTTTCTTCAGGTTCCTTGGGACATCAGGTCAGAACATTGATGATCTTGCAAAATATTCTGATGGGAAAAGTAAACTTGAATTCTTGGAAAGAACTTTGAGATGGAGGCACATAGCACCAACAGCCCCGAATACTCTAGGTTTGGGTTGCTTCCTTGTTTATTTGCCTTTTTTGGGGGCAATTTTGTTGTCAACAGTATGCGTTTGTCATTTCTGTAGCACAAGAATGACTGGTTAAAGAAAGACGTTTTATTGTAGAATAGTTCTAGTGAAATAAAGTTCAATAATAGCTTATAAGGTACTAACGCACCTTGATAAAAGGTTTGACAAGATGATATGGCATCTTTTCATGTCTTATATTATCACATAAATGCATATGTTTATGCAGTTTCTCCAATCCAGCATCATTTCTCTTCAATTCCACAGGGTGTTATCCTTTTACAGACAGAGATCCATTTTTCATTGAAAACTGCCCTCATGTCTACTTTGTTGGTAATCAAGAGAAATACGAGACTAGCTTGATCGAGGGTAAGATTACATATTATTACTTGTCTTTTTGACTATTGCTGTATTTTGCTCTACTAGTACTGAGATATATAAAATTGGCTGCTCTAAACTGCAGGATCAGATGGGCAAGTGGTAAGACTCATTTGCATTCCTAAATTTGCTGAAACAGGAATTGCTGTTGTGGTAAGTTCTGATAAATGTTAGGACATAATCGTAAACTACTTGCATGAGTATGCATCCAGCATTGTCTTCTCATACCTGTCTGCTTGTTGTTTGATGACATTCTTACTACCGCGTGAGTCATTTGTTTTTCGTGCTTGCGCAGTTGAACTTGAGGAATCTTGAATGCCATGCTCTCAGTTTTGGGACTCATTTCAGTTCATAAGCATGAAGGTATATTGTGCTCGCAATTTGATGATCCTTATTTTGTGATTTATGCCGACAACTTTGACGATTCTTTGTGATGCCCACAAATTTAACACGCACGCATATGTTTACAGGTCTGGCTGCTGTATAAACAAAGGATTGGAGCTGAGTTGAAGAAGGTAGTAGATGTCAGAGTTATTTGGGCGTCTCTCGCTGTTGTTTCTAAGCAGCAAAATTTGTAACAGTTGAAGCGAATTACAGGAGGCGTCAACTTAGTTGCAGCAACTTCTATCAACAGATTGTTAATGTACGAGTAATCACTCTTCATTTACATAAGTTCCTTAGATTTGTTCTAATAGTTTTGTCATGCTACTGTTATATCTGTGCCAATCAAAAGTCACGCACTTTTGCTTGTTAATTTGTGATGGTTATTTATTTATACTTTTTTCCCTCTTCTGGACTTTCAGTGGAAATAAACCCATTACTTGAATTCGGTAAATAACATTGATATAAAAGTAGAATTCTTTTGCATTTTTAATTGAAACATAAAAAATAACTCACCCAGAAAACAAACAAGGAAAGAAATACAACACACGAATTACAAAACATGATTGTCGCTTATTTCAATCATGTTGCACCCTCTAGAATTTGGTTTGGAGCTGATCCACAACACTCTTATCCACCTGGAATGCCTTAGCAAGAATATCAGCATTAACATCAGGTTTAGACCCGAAAACAGCATTAGCAATGGTGATCACTCCAGGATTCTGACTGCTTAATCCAGCTATGGCTACAGCGTTTTTAGTCCCCACATTACGCTGGAAGTGAACAAGTCCCATTGGAAAAACAAACACATCCCCCTTCTGAAGAATTTTGGTAATAAACTTATTATCGGGATTGGAGGTAACAAATCCTACTTCCAGGGATCCCTCAATGACTGTCAAGATCTCAGTAGCTCTGGGGTGCGTGTGTGGAGGATTAATTCCCCATGGTGCATAGTCGATACGAACCATTGAGATCCCAAGAGTGTTGAGCCCTGGAAGCTGGGCAACGCTTACTGGGGTGACCCTAGAGCCATTTGGGTTTGATGTGTTTCCAGGCAGGTGCAGCCCACTGAAAGAGAAGTCATTGGCTCCAACTGATGCAGGGTTCTTGCAGACGTGCCCATTCAGTCTTGCTGAAAATGTGCAAATGATAAAAATTAAGAAAACATAAAATAGAACCAGTTTAAGGGAGTGTTTGTAAATACTTAAAAGAAGTGTGTCAGCTTTTGGCCCGAAAAAAAAATTAGTGTTTTCAAACGTTTACTTCTATTTCTAATTATCAGAATCTCAAATCAGAGGGAGTGATGCTTTAGATTTCTGATTCTATTTCTGGTTTAATTTTGAAATATATAAAAGCACTTTACATTTTATTCACCAAACATTCTCTACTAACTTAATCATGTCAGCTTCTATTTGCAAACACTGTTCTAATTCTCAACTATTTTTTACTTTCACTTCTACTGAAATAAATCACTTCATTTAGAAACAGAAGTTTTCAGCAAGCCCTCGGTAAAGCTGCCAAAATATAATTGAACATAATGACCCGTCTAACATATGCATGTTTGCTACTGGGATATAATGCCGATTAATATGAATGAATGAATGAATTACCTGAGCTAGCTGGATCTGCAACACAGAAATCTTGCAATGGGCTAGGCTCAAAGGCAGATGCAAGGAAGCCAAAAGACAGAGCCACCAAGCTCATCAGTAAGATAATGTGCTTAGCCATCTAGCTACACTCAATAGAAAGATTTGAAATAACAGTGGAATTATGAAAACAAGAAAGTGTATATTCTGAATTATGAGTAGCGATGAAATACATTACTGCTTAACTGCACCAATATTTATACAGGTTCTTCACACATTATTCTACTATCTTTGAAGATGTCCTTTTTGCTGAATGATATACTTAAAGGCCGTCCTTGCACCACAAAATTAAATATGATTACGAGAATGTTGCCAACAGTATACAGATTTTGCAGAAACTGAACAGGATTTTTGGAAGGTTGCAGGACAAGACCAATTTGATACTAATATTTTCCATGAAATGGTCAAAGATGATGATTTTTTGGACCAAGTCTAACACCCTTTTTTAATTAGAGTTTGAATGCTTATAAAGTATACTGGTTAAGGGGCTAGTAGCCCCTTTTTATGTCTCATATGGTTGGATCCAAATTGAATCTTCCCTACCATGCCACCATATAAAATTATAGTATACGAAGGTAGTGTTTGCAATCACTTAAAAAAATGTGTTTCTTAGCTAGCTTTTGGCTGGAAACAAAATAGTTTTTAGTTTTTGCAAATGTCAACTTCTGTTTATGATTTTTCTTCATTTAATGAGAATTCAAAAGCAGGGGTTAGGGAGATGGATACTTTAGATATCTAATTCTGCTTCTGGTTTGACTGTTACAAATAAATAAATATTTTTTTACAACTTTTTCATCAAACACTCTCAATTTCTGATTCTATTTGCAATTACTACCAACTTCTGATTATCAGCTACTTTTACTTCTGCTACAAAATCAATTCTTCTAAAACCAGAAGTTTTTTCAAACACTCCCTAAGAAAAATAAAATAAAATTGTGAAGAGCTATTTGGCTTAAACTTTTTCTATTGATACTCCGGACAAGATGACCCCTGAAATATTTTTGTAATGACCTTTGTTATGCCAAAAGCTAATAATTTTGCAAGACACGCCATAAATATTTTTACAAAGAGAATTAATATGTGCTTCTCTCCTTAAAATCAAACTGTAAAACAACTGGAAACCAAGAAAATTTGTTGGCAAAATTTAGCTATAGCTGCTGTCCGGCCTTTCAATCCTCATGTTGCAGCAAACTAGATAGGCAGCAACATAACTGGAAAACAAACTGTGTCTAATTAGATTGTTATTTTAATCAAGTTCTAAGATAGGATCTTGAAAATTCAGTATCAGTTTGTTTTATTTTGGAATTTCCATCTCTGTTGATACCTTGCAAAACATTTCAGTATGCTATTTTAAACAACAGGAATCCAATATCCAGATTGTCTAATCATATATTGGGAGTGTCTGCAAAATAGAAGTGAAAAGTAGTCAAGAATCAGAATTTTGTAAATAGAAGTTGAAAATTGATTAAGTTAATAGAAAGTATTTGGTGAATAAGTTATGTATATAAGTGTTTTAAAATATTTTAAAATGAAATCCCAAACAGAATTAGATTCTAAATTGAATTACAATGAATCAAAGGCATAAGTTGAGATTTAAAAACATTAAAAACTACTCATTTTCGACCAAAAGCTGAGAATCACTTTCTTAAAGTGTTTTCAATCACTCCCGTAACTCGGTTCGGCTTTTGCTTGATGATGTTTACATTGGAAGACAGGGTTGTTTTCGTGGTTTTGTGGACTTCAAAATTGATGAACCTTGAATGCCATGCTCTCCTTTTGTGGACTCAGTGCAATTTAATTGCAGCACTAGAGATTCTGGTATCAGATTGTAACATGAAAAGTTGCTACAGTTCCTGTTCTAGACAAGCTACTTCATCACAATCATAATTCCTTAAGCATTAGAAAAAGTTGAAAGATGGCCAAAGAATATAACCCCAAGCTGTGATTGCCTACCAAAAAAACTCACATTCTTTTCACTGGAGATTTTTTTGGGTCCAATTTGCGATTGCTTATCAACATTTTCAAAACATACATTATCATTCACTATCATTTTTTCTTAATGTAAATGACATTGAAGAATCATTAAGAAAACATCAGATCAACCATTATAATTACATGTCATCTTACAATTACCACTATTCAGTTATTCTCACAATTCGATTCACCAATCATTATTTCATTATTTATACATCACATCACCCTTAGATACTGGTTTTTGCATTCTAACTTCACTTGCACCTTATTTTTCTTTACGCGTTTGTTGTTTTCTTATATTTACTTTTAGTCAATTTAATTGGAGGGGGAAGAAAACTTCCACTCAATTATGGTCCAACATTGATATGCAATAGAATTACATTAGCATTTAAAAACAAAACTAAAATCACCTACAATTAAAATACGCAATAGAATTACATCACTCAAGAAAATTTTCCAATTTGAGAACGAAACAACTGAAACATAAAAATAATGTCACACATAAGAAGAAAATAAAAGGAAAAAAGCTACAACAACACTAATCTCAAGTTTCCTAGAATTTGGCCTGGACTTGATCCACAACACTCTTATCCACCTGGAATGCCTTGGCAAGAATATCACCACTAACATCAGGTTTCGACCCGAAAACAGCATTGGCAATGGTGATCACTCCAGGATTCTGACTGCTTAATCCAGCTATAGCCACAGCGTTCTTAGTCCCAACATTGCGCTGGAAATGAACAAGTCCCACTGGAAAAACAAACACATCTCCCATATGAAGAGTTTTGGTAATCAATCTATTATCTGGATTGGATGTAACAAATCCTACTTCCAGGGATCCCTCGATGACTGTCAAGATCTCACTGGCTCTGGGGTGCGTGTGTGGAGGATTAATTCCCCACGGTGCATAGTCGATACGAACCATTGAGATGCCAAGAGTGTTGAGCCCTGGCAGCTGGGCAACACTAACTGGTGTGACCCTAGAGCCATTGGGGTTCGATGTGTTTCCAGGAAGGTGCAGCCCACTGAAAGAGAAGTCATTGGCTACAACTGATGCACTGTTCTTGCAGACGTGCCCATTCACTCTTGCTGAAAATATTTACAATCATATACAAATTAATAAGCGCATATAAGTACTATAATTTATTCTCAATCAACAACAGATACTTGAACTCGAGTTTTAATAAACAAATAGTGTCAGCTTTTGGCTATAAAATGAAAAAGAAAAAAGAAAAGCACTTTTAACTGTTTTCAAATGTCAATTTGTGCAATTTAATCACAATCAAAAAAGCAGGGGAATTGATGCTTTAGATTTCTGATTGTTTCTATTTGTAAATGCTACAAACTTCTGATTCTCAATTGGTTTTCACTTCTACTATAATAAATCACTTTTCTTTTAAAAGTAATTTTTTTTTTTTTTTTTTACACACTCCCTATAGGCGGATCACAAAACATAACAAGCTATAAACATTTTTTTTGCAACTAGAACATGCTAATAACTTAATCACCTGAGCTAGTGGAATCTGCAACACAGAAATCTTGCAATGGACTTGACTCAAAGGCAACTGCAAGGATGCTAAAACACAGGGCTACCAGGCTTAATAAGATTATGTGCTTTGCCATGATTCCGAGTAGAAATAAATGTCGAAACAACAGTGAATTGTGAAAATTAAACAAGAAAGTTTATTTCTCAAAACCTAATGATGAAGTACATTTATAGCTAGCAAGTTCAGTATTTATAGAGGCTCTTCACACAATGTGCATTATCTTAGAGGTGTCTTTTCTATCGAACACTACTGGGAAAAGCCGTCTAATTTTGCTAAGAAATGGTCAAAGCTGATTATTATAACTCTAATTAACACAGTCTTTTAATTGAGTTTTATGCATATCTAAAGATCAGACTTGTTGGGAGGCCATTTGGGCTCTTATTATGGTTTGGATTTGTTAGCAAATATGGGTCGAAACTTAAATCACATATTTGCACATATAGGGTGGATCGAGTATACATGTTTGCAGTGGAACTGTCGATCCACATAGCCAGGATTAAGCCCGTCTACAAGCCTCCGTTTGATCCATGATTTAGCCATCTACAAGCCTCCTCTTGATTGAATCGCGAACAACGAACAAAACCCATAGATTGGTTGAACCACGAACAAGTCACGAACCGTCTTTCTCGTTGGTGTAAATAATTACTAGAATTATTTACTTTGATGTGCACACCTTAAACCCTTGGAGAACTTTGGTGATGCTCCAAGAAGAAAACCGTAGAGAGAAATTTTAGGAGAGAGATCATTCTTTCTTTGTGAGGAGACGTTCTAATTAATTGGTCTGATTGTAGGGTGAGATATCAATATATATATCAATCCCGTATATCAGTTAGAGTCCTAATGGGAGAGGTTTCTAGATAAACCTCATCCAAATAGGACTCTCTATTATCTCAAATATGGATGCAACCTAATTGCACCTAATATCTCCCACTCATACATATTTGACTCGACTCATTCGAATCACATCCTCATAGTTCTCATCTCAAGGGAATAAGGCGTGCGACCAAGCGAGAAAGCAAATGTGAGGAGAGTTATATTAAGTCATCACCAAACTAACATAACCCTACAACTCAATAACTCGCTATGTACCCCAAACCAAATTGTCGCACCCAGTCAAGCATCTCTAGATCCCTCAATGAAATAAATAGAGCATGCTCGACTCACTCAAATATGTTTCTATATTCATGACTAGTCAAACACATTTCGACATAGTCGCCCGGGCTATGAATCATAGGACATAAGTGCGTTACCAACTTAATTCTTCCTCGGCCCCACATGCCAATTAGCTTGGTCTTGACAGCTTTCCTATGACATGCTCAAACGGATCAATCACACATGGCCATTAGATACATGCTAAAGTAGCGTCATCAAGCTTACGCCTCATGACATGGTCCAAAGTCCCAAAGGGTACAAGAAAATAATACGGGCTCACACAGTGACGAAGCAGGGACCCATTCAATCATTTTCCCATAGGCGGTCACCTCAAAGCACATGTAGTATGAATACATGCTATGATGGAGCTCCCACTCAATTTAGGCATGTCACGCTCTAGACATCATACAAATCTTAGTCCAGTCACTATTCAAGCGCCCGACCTGCGTACTACTCATAGTCACTCCCAAAGTGTCATACGATAGTTCGCACATTCGGCTACAAACAGGCTTTTATGAAGTTTTGGACATACTTCATAATCGATCAACTCGGATCTCATCTTAACCTCTAGTTAAGGCGACTGTTAATTATACTTATTAACCTTCCTCACTGCTCTAGCGCGAAGGCGATCATTCGCAAACCTTCTTATGCGACACAATCTTTTAAGTCTCATCATGCTCGCTCTCTTAGTGCCAGGGCGATTGTCCGTGTGAGAGGGCCAATCAAAGCCTGGTGACAACTCACAAATTCAGTACCAAACACATAATGAGAATCCAACATATCTCATTAATCACAATATGTTCTCAAAGGCCACACAATCAATCCTACTTAATCCCTAATGACTCACATGCCTTTGGAGCATACATCCAAATAAAGGCTCGTAAAAGGGATGAGCGCCCACACCGCTCGTAAGTATGCCTGAGAACAATATTAACTATGCGCAAAAACTCTTAAGTGAAGTAAAACCTCGAGTAAATATGTTTGGTCTACCATCCATGTTTGGCGCCCAAACCATACACCAAAGCAATTTTACTATCACAAGACAACAAAATACATCATGAATGTGCGCGCAATGCGCATCATTTCATGATGCCAAATTTGCCTCTAGCAAATCATAGACCAATCTTTTAAGATATCTAAGTATCCACATGTCGGCATCACAATAGCGCATGGATGACTTGGATATCCACTCACCAATCACACTGCTAAGTATATGACTTACTGAGTACGCACATAGCGCACATCAAACATTCAACAGTGCTTACATAAACTAGCTAGCATTTCTTTTCATCTTCCGAAGATATCGTTTCTTGACTAAGAATATGATCTTTGACCATGGAGTATAAAGACAACCAATACTGAGTGGCGATAACTCCATGTTCTTTCCAATCATCACATTTTTGCCATATACAGTGAGATACAACTCTTGACATATGTTCAGTGAATTAATTGACCATCGTAGGCCTATCAAAATGATAGCTCGATGAAATCAATGATGACTCAAGTCACAGATGGAGCTTCTTGATCAGCAATCAATGCGCTCTTACTCCACTTCTTGAATTCATCTAGTGATCCACATAGATCTCCTTATTCAACTTTTACTGAACTATGTCAATGTCAATCATCCAGGACAAACCTAGACGAAAGTGGCAATAATAGATAACATATCAGGCGAACTGAGGCAATCTCACCACTTAGGGAGAACATCTCAGAAAATTTACGCTCTTCTAATAGGCGTAAACTTTTCGCCCCTAATCGAGCTACACACATGTTAATCAACCCATCTATATTGCACTTGACCTTCCGAAACCACATGTTTCAAATGATTTTGCATCTAGACAGAGGATTAACAAGCTCTTAGTCATTCGACTCATCTTTTCCTTCGCAACAACTATCCACCCTCCACTTAGGCCATCAAGTGAAGTCACATGTTCTATCGACTCATCAACACCCACAAAAGTAATTGTGAAGGATACCCACTCAACCTCATATAGATGATGGGGAATATTTCATATTCACTCCTTTTACTCGTGGAATTTGAGAATCCTTTGCGTGTGAGACACTAGCTCCCACTGACTTAGTGTCGTTCTCACTATCCCAGTGATTACTAGATGAGTACAAAATACAACATCCTCGTCAGAGAAACGAGCGCCTCCCAAGGATCTTGCAACTCACATAGTTTCAAGATTTCTTATGACTTCACATGTGCTCAAGAAATCCCTTTGAAGGGAAACCTAAATCGTGTGACTTGATTCTCCATTTGAGAACACATATTCTTGAACTTACATAGGCACAAACTCACTAATTTGGCTTGTTACCAAACTAAAGCTCATACAGGGTTGAAGAATCATTTGGAGACACATATTTTATGATGTAGGCAGCAATAAAACACACAAATCAATTTGCGCCATTATACATCTAACCATTTTGAAGTGATTGTCCCTTCTTCGTGAGCTCATATAGCTGCAAAGTATTTAGAACCATCATTCAACTTGCAACTTTATTTCCTTCAACTGTGTGTCCAAACTAATTAGACACACTATTTTCGCTCCCTATTAGCACATCTCCATCTGTTAATAATCGCTCAAAGCAATTTGGCGCTTCTAACTGATGAGAGTGAGAATGTACTAACTTATAGCGTAAATAGCAATGAAAGAAAATATAATGCGTTAATTTGTGCCTCAGTCTGCACTCAATTTAGTGGACTTAGCATTATAGGAAAAGTAGTCATCATCCATTCTTCCAGCAAGCTTATCCCGCTGGAAAAATAATTATGCAGAGGGAGATTGACCTTAGTGAGTTAGACAATAAAGCCTCCTCGAGCTAATACAGTGGCCTCCTAACCTCACATTCCACAATATCTTTAGAAGATCTAAAAGAAATACTATCTAAAGCCAAGCATCACAAAAAAAAAAATAGACAAGTCTTCTCACTCAACAAATATCTTACAAGTGCATTTATCCGAGTAAGACTATATCGACACATCAAGTTGCTCACACCAACTGTTGAGCTTGAGGTGGCTCTTTTTAGCCTCCTCTTGTGCGCTCTATAGCTGCACAACCCGATAATAGTCATGCACATTTGCTCAATCTCAAAACCACATGCTAAGTCAACCAATATCTACAATCCACCCATGGAGAGATTTGGAAATATTAGCGAAAAAATAAGAGAGCAAATAATTAGTCAAACTTCATCTCAGTACAATTACGAGCGAAGTTACCAATTTCATAAGTGCACTTAATAATTGTTGATACTTAATTGCCTCATTCGATAAGGTGACACGACTTATTGTCACTTTATGGATCAATTTATGGTTCTAGTTTTAGCTTTTGCTCTCATCAAACTACATTATGCTTGTTCCAACATTCACCCGAGTTGGTTTATGTCGGTCAGCATAAGCGACAAGTGCACTCACTTGTGTATTTCTCAACTTTTAATAATCAGCCTCTAGATAAGCGATTTTCATTAATAATAATACAAGTTACTAATATCCTTAATTCAACTCAAATAGCGAATTTAGATAACTAGAGTATTTACTTGGGAGTAAGCTCATATTCTAAATATTGAGCTTAAACTCTTTTATTAAATTTGCATAAAGCGCAAAATTAATTCTTGATCCATAAGTATATCATCGGCATCTCAACTGCGATTATTTCGGGCAATTAAGTTCTTACATTTGCGGCTTAAACAAATAAAGCACAAATACTTTCTTTAATCCACAAAAATATTGTCCGCGTCTAAGTCGCGACAATATTGGATACTTTGTCTATTTTCATGCTAATTGGTTAAACTAAAGTTGGTGAGTTTGGTCTAAACACATTTCAATAAATTTGCGCAAACGATTGGTACTGATCTAAAAAATTTATTCTGGATCCAAGTAATATTTATTATTTTCTTCAATTCAATGAGATCGAAAATTTGCCACCAAGACTAGTAATCATCTCCCACCGAATTGAAGATCACAATAAAAATTACTGATCCATGAATAAAATTATCGATGTCCATAAATACATCATGCATGCAACCATGCGATATGGATAATTACGAGAAAAAAATAGCCCCCATGGGTAACATTTCCAACACATGATAATTCATATCACATCAACAAAATTAATAGCAACATAAAAAAACTGCATGCACATAAGCAATTAATAAAGCATGCAACTCATAAATTTAAAAAAACACTGAATGTTTTGCTTGCACCTCAATGCACAAAACATATAAAAAAAATTTACGCACCTTATGCGGAAAAAAATTCTATGCACCAATGTGCAAAAATATATTTTTTTATGCATCACAATGCAAAAAAAAATATTAATTTGTTGCAAGCATCTTAATGCGCAAAAATAATTTTTCTTTCATGCAACTAATGCGAAAGAAAAAAATATTATTGCTACATATGTGCAATAAACAATTATTCATGCATCATATTGCACAATAATAATTTTGCAAGCATTCTCATGAGCAAAAATATTTTTTTTTTGCAAGCACTAAATTGCGCAAAATATTTTTACATGCATTAACACTATAACAAAAAGAAATGCACAAAAAATAATTTTGCAACGTCCCAACGCGCAAAAAATAACTTGTTATCCAGCTTCTAAATAAATAGAAAACATGTTGGGATAATAATAAAAAATTCTCTTGACTTAGTGGTGAGTATGCAAAAAGATATATTAAATGGTCTAGGGTTCAAATCTATGCTAAACCACAATCCAATAAATTTTTTTTATTTTTAATATCAAAGGGATACACCACTTAGGCAGCTACTCAGCGCCACATCAACGCCCGTGTAGCGTGAGTCGGTGCCACCTCGTCGCACCCCTGCCACATTATCGCCACATGGCAGCCACGCGCCTCATCAGCGACCATGTCAGCAATACATGGCAGCCACACCACATGGCGCCAAGTGTCCAAATTAGTATACATAACCAATCAGCACTAGCCACATGGCAAGTTCTTTTTCCCTTTTTTTTAAAAAAACAAATAGGCGCATCATCAGCGCATATGTGGGGAAACAAACACAAAAAAATTCCAGCCGCCAGCAACACAAAGTTTCGTAAGAAACATTAACCAACATGCCACATTGCACGCAAATCAATATATGATTTCCTTTTCTATTGGAAAACTTCGAATCGCAATAACTTTTTCGTTTCTAATCCGTTCTTCATGCATAATATGTCAAATTAATCGCCTTTTCGAGATCTATAATTTGACACCAATATTACATATATAAAAAGAGAAAAACAGGTTCGACTTTTTATATACAGATTCGAATTTTTGTGAAATAAAATATTAAACCACACGTATCATAAAACTCAAGCACATCAAATAGGCGAGAACGAGCTCTAATGGCTCTGATACCACTGTTAGCAAATATGGGTCGAAACTTAAATCACATATTTGCACATATAGGGTGGATCGAGTATACATGTTTGCAGCGGAACTATCGATCCACATAGCCAGGATTAAGCCCGTCTACAAGCCTCCATTTGATCCATGATTTAGCCATCTACAAGCCTCCTATTGATTGAATCGCGAGCAACGAACAAAACCCATAGATTGGTTGAACCACGAACAAGATCACGAACCGCCTTTCTCGTTGGTGTAAATAATTACTAGAATTATTTACTTTGATGTGCACACCTTAAACCCTTGGAGAACTTTGGTAATGCTCCAAGAAGAAAATCGTAGAGAGAAATTTTAGGAGAGAGATCATTCTTTCTTTGTGAGGGGATGCTCTAATTAATTGGTCTGATTGTAGGGTGAGATATCAATATATATCTCAATCCCGTATATCAGTTAGAGTCCTAATGGGAGAGGTTTCTAGATAAACCTCATCCAAATAGGACTCCCTATTATCTCAAATATGGATGCAACCTAATTGCACCCAATATGATTGAATCTTTCCTGCTACTAAACATAACTAATGAGGTAAAATAATATTGAAATTTCACTAACATCAACAATTTAACGACAAAATATTAACAGTATTCCGTGTAAATTAATCGGATGACATTTCGAATTACTTTTTAAAAGATGGGTTTGCCAAATGAATCTAAGCGCCTTTCCTCCAAAGTTGATCCACACGAACGATGAAGAACCATTAAGTAGAATCCTGCTAGCGATACTAATAGATTTTCTAATCCTCGTGTATGGAGTCTTTATGGACTAGTAAGAAACACTGCATCACACGTGATCCACATGATTTTACTAAAATAATTTTATTATTTAATAATTTTATTGATTAATATTAAAATATTAAAAACTAAAATAAATATTAATTAAATTTAAATATTACACAGTATTTAATATATATTTTGCTTTAATTTAATTATAGACCGATATGAATTGTTAAATAATCATTTTAAAGAACTCAATCCCACAAAAAATGTACAAATAGTATAACAAAGAAATAAGTTTTATATTAGCTTACAATCACATTCATCGGTCTTTTATTTCATTGTTATGGCTAGAAAAATCTTTTCTCTTACATGATTTTCGAATTCTTTTAGCATTGGATGCATTTTACATAATCAGACAAATAATTTAGCTTATAAATCATAAGCTAATGATTAGTAAATCACATGTAAGTTATCACATTAATAAAAAATAATAATTAATTAAATATTATACCAAAATCCATCATAATATCATCATTTTATTTGTTATTGTTATTCAATTAAAATAAAATAAAATAAAGGATGGTCAAATTCTTATACTTCATGTGCTTATTTCTTTTATTTTATCTCAGTTCTCCGATTAAAGAAATGTAAATAAAAATTACAATATAATATATATGTAAAAAAATTCATATATTATTTTAATTCTAGTAACAAAGTCAATATTTTATCAATAACACTTAAACTTAAAGTTTGTAGTCCTCCTATTTCCAGTGTCTTAAAAATAATAAACATTAACCTAATATATAAAAAAATTAATCCATTATTTTCATCGAGGGTCAAGTATTAAATAAAACTATGAAAAAGTGATAAGTCAAAATCCGAGTTTTGAAACTCTATTCAATTGCACACAAAATATCTTTATTTAATAAATAATAAAACCAAAAACAGTCTTATGAAAGAAAAAACAAGTTAACAATTTTCACGTGTCAATCTTCAATAATTAAATATAATAGTAATTAACTTTTATGTTCCAATTTCTTTTTGCATTCACTTATCTTTTTAAAAGTTATCATAATAAACTAAAAACTAATATAGTTTTTTAAATTTCATAAAGTTTTAGAAAGATACGTTATATTGTTAGAGTTTGTACTTGCAATTGAATTTGGCTATTTTGGTTATATTAATATTTACATAGTTGTAAATTTTGAGAGTCGTATAGTTATAAAAATTGCAATTATTCTTAATATACTGAAACTAATCTATATTTGTTTGAAGATACTATAAATTTAAAATTGATCTCATTTAATCTCGTTTACAAAATCATATTATTTGTTGTAAAATATAATTATCAATCCATTTTTAGTGCCTTTATTGAGAAAATGGTATATAGTATTTTAATCTTTATTTAAAATTTTGATTGAATTTTTGATCAAATATGAAAACATAGTTGCCAAAATTTTAGATATCAAGTGTTAAAAAACCCCTTAACTATTCTCTTCTGCCTCGTAATTATGCCCGTAATAATTCATATTACTTCGCACTAAACATGGTCATTTCACTCCAATTTATTATTATATATAGTTTAACACAATAAATTTGATACATAAATATTATTTTGAATATTTTGATTATTATATTGGTATCGAAATTAACATGTAATTTAAGAAATATTAATCTTTGACATAAATATCAAACTATTTCATATTAAATAAGTTTAGTTTATTTATTTATTTTTTACAATTTCATATACATACAATGACTTTCCATTTCTGATTCTTGTTTTCAACTTTTTCATAATATTTGATTTTGTAAAAATTAGAATAATTTGTAACCAATTTTATAATAATCGTCTTTGTGCTTGAATATTTATAAGTCATAAAGGAGTGCTTATAAAATGAACTGAGATTTTATCGAAAATATCAAATTATACATATTATATGAAAGCCATTTAATTTTTCTTTAGAATTCCCAGCTATGACTCACATATTTCTTTTTAAATATTTACTTTTATTCTTTCAAATCTTTATAATATGTTTCGTTTGGTTTAATCATAAACTATCTATATATGTGAGATTAACCCCCAAAATTATTTAAATCAATCTCAACTCATTAATGCCAAGTATAACCATTTATTTTTTAATATTTTTTATTCTTAGTTTTCACTCTTATTCATTGTAATTATTTAATTTAATTAGTTTTTATGAATGTTATGTTAGTATTTGAACTAACATATACTTTTTAATATATAATTACTTTCTCAGTAGTCAAATTGTTACATATAAAATGAATTTTTTTTTTCTTTTGCATAGCAGATATGATCTTTTAGACTAATCAAATTTTAGCTCATGTTTCATTCTTTCACACCATTTTATTAAAATTTAATTATTTTTATGTATGTTTTTATTATAAATATGTATCATATTGATATTTTAAACTTATAATTTTTAAGGGTGTGATTTTCAAACGACATTCAAGTTTTATCACAAATGTCAATTTAATACATATGGATTTTGTTATTAAGTTTGTCTTCTCTTTTTTTTTAATAAATTTATATATGCAACTTTTAATACTTTTTTGCACTTGTGTCTTAAAATTTATAGGATACAAAATAATTAAAAGATTGAAATCATAATATATTAAAAAATAATAATTTAGAAACTAAAACTTATAATGTTATATATAGAAAATTAAGTAAAAGTCATATTAACACATATTGTTAAAATTTAAATGGTAATTTTTTTGTCGCGACAAACTTATTTTGGTTCTTGTTCGCTTTTATTTCTTCATGTTAATCTTATTTTTTTATTTTTTATTTTTTATTTTACTGATATGGCTAATTAAAATAAAATATACATGAAATTGCAATAAAAATAAAATATGAAAATCTCTTGTTTTCAATATTATTTCTTGAACAACCATCAATAAATTAATTTTTAAATTACATATTACTAATTGAGGGAGAATTTTTCGACCATAAAGGAATTATGTATATTCTCTATTTTTTATTTAGCATCAGATCACCTAAAATATTTTTTATTTTATTTTTTCTTATCGTGTATATTGTAATTTGATCTTTTTCTTATAAATTATAATAGATATATTTAATTATTGAGAAAATTTAAAAGAAAATAAGAAATATACAATTTTGCATCATACTAAAAATTAAATAGTTAAAAGTTTCTTCTATAACGACTTGTGTATATACTTAGAACATATAGTTGAAGATTTTGAAACCCAATTTAAATTTGAAATTGATTTTATAAGAAATTTAAAGTATTCTTATTGTTATGATTTAAAAAATATATTTTCAGATTCTAAAACATTTTTTGGCTATAATGAACATCTCTCATATAATTAAACAAAAAAGATTAAATAAATAACAAAACTATAGCAAAACATAAATTCTTAATTTTTACATAGTGTTGAACTCTATAATGTTAAAATTTTCTAATGTGAAGTCTTATATATATGCTTATGACATATGGTTAGAAAGCTCCCGAAATCTAGTTTAACATGAAGCTAATATTATTTGAAAATTCAAAATATTTTAAGAGTTATAGCTGAAAGAATAAATACTTTTAAAATATAGAATATAAAAGGTCACATTGTCTTATAATTGAACAAATAGAAACTAAATAAATATCAAATTACTTAGTTGTCCTAAAATTTTACTATGTCTAAAGGATATTTTTGTCCAATCAAAAATTGCAAGAAACATTCACACTTTTAAGATAAGATAATAATATATATATATATAATATAATATAATAATAAATATAAATATAAATAATAATATAATATAGATATAGATATAGATAGATATAGATATAGATTAATGTAGAAAAACAAAACTATGGGTTTTAATTTTCAATATGTCTCACAAAAGGAAGCTAAAAATAACTCAAAATTGGACACCAAAAGTCGGACATTATGCCCAGGAATCCCAGCACTATTCACACTACTATTCACGGGGTGATTCTTTTATTCCCAAAAATTGATCCTATGCTCTTGTATTTATAGTTGTTTGATTAGAGTTTAATAGGAATCTATTCCAATTTGGAAACCTCTTTCTTTGTGTGGTTTATCCAACTTTACTTAGATGCTAAATCCATTAAGTTTTAGGCCTAGAATAACGGTTTCAAATTTAGACTCAGTAATTATTAAGTTGAAATTTCTTTTGATATTGTCGTAACAAGAGTGTATTAGAATAATGTTTCAAAGTGTATGATATATGTCTGTGCCGTATATGAATATTTTTAAATTCGGACCGGACATTAAATCGGATAAAAAACTAGGTTAATGGGTCACTGGTCCAACCGGTTGAACCGCTTTTAGAAAATTGGTTGGCACATATGTTTGACCACTAAACACCCAAATTAATCTAGCGACGCTCGCAAGAGCACGAGATCAATCGTAGGATAGCAAGTTGACCACAAGTCCTCTCTCAAGGAAGACTTAACCGACAAATAATTATTATGTATCACAATAAACAGAAAATAAATCCTAAATACTCTAATCCAATTTTTAAGGTTTGAAAATACTTAAATTAATTATTAAAAAGAATATTCAAAACTAACACACGAGATGTGGATAAAAAAATTATGAATGATAAAAACGTCTAGGGATTCAGATTTATTTCCTCAAATTAACAAGCAAAAGATCAAACAATTGATAACACAATTAAACAATTAAGAAAACATATATAAACTAGGCATAGATCTGCTAACTTTCGTATTCCCAGACTAAACCTGGATAGATCTAATTTACCAAATTATTTAACCAAGTTAGATAATACATTACTGATTCATATCTAACCCCCTGATTGAATTTAGTCCGAAAATAATATTTTCACTCGATCTCAATTATTTTCCATCAAAATAATCAAAAGTTGGCCAAACAATCAATTATAACAAAAAGCAATTCAATTAGGAAAAGCATAATCAATTACTCAATATTCATGCTTGTTTATTTGATTCAACTCATCCTAACCCTATAACAAAAAATTAGCTCATTGATAGATTCATCAATTAAATTAAACAAGAGATAATAATCACAAACATCATCATGAAGTAATTAATATCAAAAGAAAATCAAATAGACAAATAAAGGTGGAGAAGAATTACACTTTTTCAAATTGTAGAGAGATCTCCAAAGAAAAACCTAAGTTGGCGGTAAGAGAGGAGGGAGAGAAAAGAAAGAAATCTAAATTTTGTATCTAGCTTGAATCAATCAAAATCTAAAGCATAGACTCCCCATTTTATAGCCCAAAAGCCCTAACAACTTGGAAGAGTCCAAACTAAAAGAAATCGGATAAAAATTGATAATCTGTGTAATTTACGTTGAATCTGCGCCTGGACCTGAACGGGCACCGAACGGCCGTTCGCACTTCTTCTCTCCTTGAATGGCCAGCAAACGGCCATCGAATGGCAAGTCGACATAGGCTTGTTTTTGGGAACGACCATAGATAGGACGTTCCTTTGCTTTCTCCCACGCGAACGGCCGTTCCTTTGCTTCCTCCTACGCGAACGGCCATTGAACGGCCGTTCGCCGTATTTTCTTCAACCTACGTTCCAAACTTATTCTTTCAGCCCAATTTTCGTTCATTCCTCGTTCTACCTGCACTTTTCCACCAAAAATAAGTATAACACGTGAAAGTAGGCTCAATGACAAAACACACAAACACGCAAGCAAAAACACGAAATACACTACGAAAAACATAGAAATTAAATCAAAATAACCATACAAAATACTAACAAAAATACAGCAAAAAAAACATACACACACATACATATATATATATATACACACACACACATACTCTCGTGGAAAATCACAAGGGAACCGAACAAATAACTGGGTCAATGAGTCACTGGTCCAACCGGTTGAACCGCTTTTCAAAAAACCGGTTGGCCCATATACACACACACACACACACACATATATATATATATATATATATATATTTATAGGGAGAGGGTTATATGAGACCACTTCATAAGGTAAGTCCATAGGGACCAATCCTAGCCATATATCTAATTTTTTCAATGGCTGCGATTTAAGAGGCAAAATTACAAATTACAAGCTAGTTAATTAAACACAGGGGTAAATTAGTCATCCTCTCAAAGCAATATTCATGGGATTCACGTATTCATGGGATTCACGCAATCCTTCCAAATCTCAAAACAAAATCACGTAACAATCCTCCTCCTTCTTCTTCCTCCTTCTTCTTCAATGCACTACTGTGAGAAATTCTTCATCTTTCTTCTTCAACGCATTACCAGGGGCTGAAAAAAGTTGCAGACAATTCGCCATAGTTGCTAAAACTCGACTACAGTTTGAATGTTGCTTATGAAGATGTAATTTGTTGCTTGTATAGATGTGTCATGGTGCTTTTAGATATATTAACTGCATAAGCAAGTCATGAGCAAGAAATCCATATTATATAAGCAATAAGTCTATACTACATAAGCAAAGAATATATACTACGTATGCACCACGAATACATTAACTACATAAGCAAGTCATAAGCAACAACCCCATATTACATAAGCAACAAGCCTATACTACACAAGCAACGAATATACACTATGTATACACCACAATTGCATTAACTACATAAGCAAGTCATAAGCAACAAACTCATACTACATAAGCAACAAGTCTATACTACATAAGCAACGAATATACACTACGTATGCAACACAAATACATTAACTACATAAACAAGTCATAAGCAACAAACTCATACTACATAAGCAATAAGTCTATACTACATAAGCAACGAATATACACTACGTATGCACCACAAATACATTAACTACATAAACAAGTCATAAGCAACAAACTCATACTACATAAGCAATAAGTCTATACTACATAAGCAACGAATATACACTACACATGCATCACAGATACATTAACTGCATAAGCAAGTCATAAGCAACAATCCTATACTACATAAGCAACAAAGAAATTTTTTTGAAACTGAAACGCTGGAGAGAGAATGCGCGTGAAAAGTGGGTGAAATCACGTGAAAGAGGGAATGAAATCTTAGTAACTGATTCTAAAGTGCCAAATTACCACCCTACCCTTTTTAATTGCTGAAACAAAAAAATAAACATAAAAAAGCCCTAAAATCTGGTCCACCCAAAATTGTTGATCTATGGTTAGGATGTGTCCCCATGGACTCACCCCAAGTAGGAGGACCTATTTGATCCATATCCTATATTTATATACACATTCATGTGGAAAATCACAAGGGAATCGGACAAATAACTGGGTCAATGGGTCACTGGTCCAACCAGTTGAACCGCTTTTAAAAAACCAATTGGCCCACACACACACACACACACACACATATAGATTGGTTCAAATGAGACCACTCCCCTTAGGTGGGAACGTAGGGACATTTTTAAGCTGTTGATTTAATTTTTTGGATGATTTAGATCTTTTCAGTTATTTTAGGATAGTAAGGGTATTTATGTATTTTTCATAATATCCTGCATTTTTAAGGAGGGTATTTATATAATTTGACATTTTTTTTCAATGTGTAGTTTATTTGAAGGTTCGTTTAATATTTTTTGTTAAAGTTGTGGTGATATGTGTTTGGAGGGACCTTTTTTTTTGTTTGTGTTGAGCTTTTTTTGTCGATTTTTGCAGTATGTTGTATGTGCTTCTTCTTAGATTTCAATGTACGTATAGGTTATCCATTTATTTTCGTTCTTGTGTTTTTTATTTTCACTTATTAATGTGCATATATAGTTATTATATTTTTCTTGTACATTTAGATAAGATATTTTGGAATTTTGTAAATATTGCATGTTAGTTACTATCTTTTTCTTGCTTTTGAGTGATTATATTTTTCTTGCATATTTGATGTCCGTTTGTTGCATATTTAGTTAAATGTGTATTTTTTTATATATGGTGTTGTCAAATATATATTAATTATGCTGATGCTCTAGAATAATATGCAGAAAATTTATTTTTGTGCAAAACTTTAATTTTTTATATATAGTATATAGTTAATGCTTGTATGTTGTATATTTAGTTGAATTATTATGTATATTTAGCGTACATATATGCATTTTTCAGCACATTTTTGAATGTTCACGCGATGCTTATTTAGCTGAGTTTTAATGCATATTTAGATTACATGATGTGCATTGTGTATTACGTTTTTATCTTTGAGTCACATAAATGTAATTGCAGTGTTTTGTTTTTTTGTAATTGCAGGTAAGTATTTTCCATCACATATGGAAAGTTACATGGGTGGGTGAGCTGGAGAGGAGTAATGCTTCTCAAATGGTCAATTTGCATTCCAAGTATTGTTCAACAATAATTCTCTCCGGCAGAAACGAGCAAAAAGACGGGGCCATGGAAGAAGCTAAAATATTCAGGAACGGGAAGGAGAAGTTGTAGTGTATTTTTAGGTGTAATTTAGAGTTGTTTGTTATCCTTTTGGTTTGGTTTGTATGGAGGCAACGATATTTTGGATTTGATGCTTGTGAATGTTGTTATGAATGTAATTATGAATTTTAGTAATGGACAAAGCTGGGATGTATTGCACATTTTGAATTAATCTATTTATTTTTTTGGTTGTCAGCACAACTTTATTTTGTACAATTATTTTATGAAGTATTATGTTCTTCTTGTAATAGATGAAGTACATGTATAACATATTTTTAGTTCATTGGTTGTATATTTTAGAAGTATTATTTTTTTGTGTGGGATACTCACATCTATATCTTGAATACACATGAAGATTTTTGTGCATATGTATACAATATATTTTGCATATATAGTTTATTTTGCAAAATTCTATTTTAACAATATCTTGCATACATAGGTTGATACACGTGCATATGTCTATATAAATTTTGCATATTTTTATACAATAATATATATATATATATATGTGTGTGTGTGTGTCTGTGTGTGTGCGCATATTTACATACGCAATTGTGCATATGTACACATGAGATTGCGCATATATATATGTGAATATCTGTTGCATATACAATTGATCATAGGCTTTTTTCCTATGCGATCCACTCGAGCCAAAATGTAATTAATGGTCAATCTAAGGTAATAATTATCGATAATAAATAAATCTTATCTATTACATAAATGTAGCACCCATATACTCATGAGCGTTATTTTTCTTATAATTATTTGCCTTTGCTCATTCATCTTGTCCAATAAAAAGATAACCTCACCAACTAATTCTACTCTCATTACATTCGGAAAATACTAAGAAACGTAGGAATTAATTCGAAGACCTCGCTCATAGCTAAATATCATAATTAAATCATACATAGTGAAAGTAAATTGTCTAGGTTCCATGATCATCCCAACATACTAAATTTATTTGTCACAAGAAATTAAAATACTAGCATACAAATATTGTCCTATTTTGTGCGCCAATTTAATTAAGAATAAATTTAATCTTTTGGTAATTCATAAAAACTCCTTTTTATTAATTTTAAAAAATAGAATTAATCAAAGCCTCTTTTTTCTGCAACTTTTACAAAAATATTTTTTTTATTAAATCGCTTATGAAGACGCCTTGTCGGATCAGGCGAAAGATGCTGCTAAGAAATGACTAGCGGCTCGCTTAGCAACGTCTTGCATCACCGCGCACCCAATTCGCTAGGCATGCGCACGGCATATGGGAAGGGCTTCCTTGCGCGTTGTGCGTGAAGCCCCCCGTGCACCCAGACAACACGTCACATATGGGACTATCTGTTTTGTGCGACCGTCCGACAAGTGGTGATCGGGATGTTCGATCTGTAAGTCCAAGCGGCTACGATAATCTAGAGGGGGGGTGAATAGATTATCTCCATCTTTTCGATTTCGCCCTCTTTTTCGAACCGAATGCTCAAATACAATAATAAAGGTGCGGAATGTAAACAACACACGTTGATTTAAAGAGGTTCAACCCACCTAGGGCCTAATCCTCTACCACCCCAAAGATATCCTGGGATGGATTTGAAAAGAAAAAGAATTTTATTAATTACCAAAATTAATACAAATTCAACTTACAACACACCTTGAAGAGCACCACACTCTTCTTCAACACCACCTTTGGAGATTACCACAATCTCCCTTTGAAGATTACCACAATCTTCCTTCAACGACACCTTGTGAAGATTACCACAATCTTCAACCTTGAAGAATACCAAATTCTTCAACACCTCAATAAGAAGATTACCACAATCTTCTTCACCTATCACCTAGATCATCCAAGTGTGTTCTTACCACAAGAACACTCACAAGGATATCTTGTGTTTGAATGATAACCAAAAATCAAGATTACAACTCAATAATGAATAATACAATTTGAGTGCGAAGTGTAATCAAGAAAAGCCTAGACCTCAAAGATGTGAAAGTGATAAGCTAGGCAATTTTACAACAAGAATAATAACAATGAAAGACCAAGTGTTTGCTTGAAGTGTATCTTGTTGTGTTGTATCTCAATTGTTGTATAGGTTGCTCCAAAACTTCCTCTATTTATAGGAGATGATTGATTAAGCATAGGCTCCTCTTGGGGATTGAAAATCTACAGAAAAATACAATGAAAATCAAGAATATAGTCATTAGAAATCAATCCCACAATTTAAGGAAATGTGTCTGTTGTCAAACGGTCATATTTTTTTGTCATTATACACAGGCGACCGTCGCACATAAATAAGAGAAATAAGAACACTTTGAAAATTACAACAGGCGACCGGTCGACGAGGCTTCGACGGTCGACCGACTCCTCAACCGGTCAACCGGTCCCCTAATCAAAAATAGAAGAGATTTTGTTCTGTTTCAAAAACAAACTTGCAGTGTACGGCCGATCATTGCATCGGCCGACCGACGGCGGCGACGACGCCTTGCGCGCCGGCCGACCGCTTGTTTTTACTTCCGTCTCATTTTTCTGCTTTCTAAAAACATCTTCAGTGCACGGGTTGCCCTATAGGGCGACGGCCGAGGTCGACGAGATGTAAATGTTGTCCAATTTTTGTCGAAAATAAAACTCAAGAAATACTCCGAAAATTTAGTAAAAACATTTTAAACCGATCGAGAGTATTTAGACAACATTTAGGAACCTGTTATAGGAGTAAAAACTTATTGATATAAAATCAATAAAAGTGTTGTCCATTATTAACAAAAATAAACTTGAGGAAATACTCCGGAAAATATTAAAACCATTTTAAATCATTTAGGAGTAATTGGACAACCTTTAAAAATATCGTTTTGGTAATAAAATAAAATCATCAAAATTAAGATAAAAACATGTATCAAACACGATCCCCTGGTTCGTGTGATCCCATCGTCTTTCGTGGGATCCCATTTTTAGTGTAAAAACATTTTAATTAATTTATCCAAAAAATTAAATTGCAAAAAAGTATTTTTTATTGCACACAAAATTAATTAAAACATACAATCAATGCATAAATCGCATAAGTAAATAAAGTTTTTATTAATACAATAAACATTCATAATCAAATATGCATCATGATATTGTGTGCGAATTAATTGTATGGTGTTTCGAGTTACCTTTTAAAAGAACTAAAGTTGCAAAATTAAACCTTTTGCGAAAACTTCTTTTCACGTAATGCGGGATAGAAGGAATCTGAATTCTTACCAGTAGGTGAATCCTCGTATTCTTCCTTTAACGAGTCGATCACATAAACGAGTTCACCAAAGGAATTAATCACCTTCCTTCTAAAGTTGATCCACATGATCGATGAAGAACATTCAAGTAGAATACCGCTAGCGATCCTAAATGATTTTATAATCTTGTGGTATGAAGGGTTTATGGATTAATGTAGAAGGAACAAAACTATGAGTTTTAACTTTCAATATGTCTCACAACATAAAACTAAAAATAACTCAAAAATTGGACACAAAAAATCAAGCACTATTCCTGTCACTATTTTACTCGGTGATTTTTTTATGCCAAAAATAGATCACATGCTCTTGTATTTATAATTGATTGGTTATGGTTTAATTGAACTCTTATTCCAACTTTGAAACATCTTTCTTACCAACAAAGGAATACAATTATGGTAGGAGTCTAACTCTTCCATAATTATCATATAAAACATTTTCCTAATCCAATTAGGAATCTTCTACATTCTCCAATTGCTCTACACGCGCTTTACTATTTAAATTTAGTTAAAATGTCCTTTGATTAATTCTCTAATTAAGTAATTAATAGATCCATTTAATTTAATTAGTTTCCATTAATTAATTTCACCAAGCCTAATTAAATTATCAAGTCATTTAAACTAAATTAATTCAATTACTAAATTAATTTCAATTCCATATAATTAATTAATAACATTAATTAATTTTTTCACTCCATCTTGAGTTCTCTAATATTATTAGATGCAAGTATTTAATTCACCAAGTGAATTAAATTAAACCATAATTAATTTATCGGATCCAACTCTTTGATCATTCCAATATTAGAAAAGTTTTATCTCATTTTTTGTGTATGACCTTTTAGGTTCACAACTAATCTAGCAGTGGACTTGCAACATTTACAACTTAAAAATATCATATATTCTAATTAATTAATCCGATTACTTATTTTGCATGGAATTAACTACTTAATTTCAAGAACCTCACAATCAAGGGAAGCATCCAGCAAGTCCATCTTGATCACCTAATCTTAGATGAATAGCGAGCGAACCTATTCGATATACGAATACTGTGCATATACAATCCCTCTGTCTCATAATCTCTCAATTAAGTCAAGGATATGGTGATCAAAGCTGAAACCCTTTATATACTTAATAACTATGATCTCATTTCAAGTCACTCTGATCCTTCAATGAATCTTTATTCATATCTGCCCTAGCCAAGGACTTGTCTGGATCAACGAATTAATATGAAAACATAGGAGATTTACCTAGTCCATAGGTGACAGATTCTTTATTGACGATTCATTAGTCTCCATACACAAAGACTATACACCCAGTGTAAACCCCTTACGATTATCAAGCAATCGGAAAATACATCAAAGTGTACAGTGTCATGTATAAGATTACTATGGTCCCTCAAGTCTAAGGACTAATTAATGCTATAGTAAAAGAAGAAAAAATTTATTCGACAAAATAATGTCCACTAAGAATTTCCAGTAGGTTCTTTAGTGTACTTTTCTCCAACAAGCACTTACATACATGCACTAGTATCCATATACTAATGTCAATGGAATAAGAAAAAATCAATGGAATGAGATATTTTTCTTTTCGAGTATGCATCATATGTGCAAGTCTTCTGGGTTTACCAATGTCCGATCTCAATGAACCCTTGACTCATAACATAATTTAATATCACAGCCATAGAGACGTCATTCCATGATCACCCTCAAATGCGTGACCACTTCATATAGCTAAATGTGATCTAGAAACTTTATCCAATTGACAAAACATTAATGATAAAGAAAAATGCCTATTAATAATATATTTCAAATATAATCATCTATAAACTAAAATATATAAGCGACCATTAATTGGCACGCCGGGCACTGCTCCAATATTTTATATTTTGTGTTAATTGAGTGGCATTTATAAGATTAAGATAATACCCTGTTAACTACCAAATGCATGATACTTGCTTAACGTTTCTTTGTGTTCTGATCTTAAAAAAGCCGACAAAAACTCATATGAGATAGTCTCACAGATTAATTTCGTGAAACGGATCCTAAAATGACTCATATGAGCTAACTCATTTGAAATTGGGTCGAATTTATTTTGATTTGTAAAATCGGTTGGATCCGTCTCATAAATTTAAATCCGTAAAATGGTCTTATACGAGACTTACTCAAAAAAGCCCATAATCCATTTCTAACGTGCAGTTATACTTGTGTGTCTATGTTTAAGTTTTAATGGAATGTTAGTAGCCATATAGTAGTGTAGTTTGATTTGTACTGTTTTATTTATTTTACTTTTTTTTTTTGAAGGGGAAAAAGAGGGAGGTGGATGAGATTCGAACCTGGTCCTCGCGCCTAGTAACATGCCCTATATGACCACTTGAGCTATATCTCGAATCCCTTAATTTGTACTATTTCAGTGCTGGAGAGATTGGATAGTTAAAATGGCAAGAATCCATTTGTCTATTTGTAATTAGGTTTAATTGCAAAATGAGGACATTATTCATACCCTACTTCCAAAGAAGGACACTAAGTTTGTGGGCTTTTAATTTAGGACACTAACTTTAAAATGTTAGAAAATTAAGGACAAATTGAGCCTGAATTGCTCAAATTCAAGCTAATTGCCACGTGGCCTCAATGTTGAGCCCAGATTTCCCAAACTTAGACTGATTGTTGATGTGCCAAAAATAATTATTTCTATGACATAAAAGAGGTCTAAAAACTATTTTTAAAAATTCACAAATAAATTTGAAAATCTTTAAACCAATTTAAAAATGTACAAATTAAAAAGTACAATCTAAATATATATAAATAAATAAGCTAATTATTTTAAGATTTTAAAAATTAACAATAAAAAAGTAAATATATGAAATTAAAACTGTGAAATTATTAAGTAAATATAAAAATAACTAATGAAGTCTAAACATTGGAATAAGATTTGAAAAATTATTTAATATATCTAAAAATTATCGAATAAATTTTGAAATTATTTGAATAAATCCAAGAACAATCACTATAAAATCTTAACATTACCTAGTAAATCTAAGATTTGTTTAAAAATATAAACATTATTTAAAGTAATTTGAAATTACAAACTAAAATTTGAAAATAACTTAAAGAAATATAATTTCATAATTTTTAAATGTAATTAAAATAATTTTTTTGTTTAAATTATAATTTTCAGATATACTATAGTTTTTTCAAATTTTAATTTGTAATTTTTAAATTATTTTCATTAATATTTAAATATTTAAATAAATTTTAGATTTAATAAATCATATTTATTTGGATTTATTCAAATCATTTCAAATTTTATGTGGTAATTTTATATATAATAAATAATTTCTTACATCTTTCACAATTTTAAATTTCATTTAGTTTTTTTAGATACATTAAATATTTTTTGCATTTTTATTTTTTTATTTTCCTTATTTATTTTTGTATGTTTACATTTTAATTGTTAGTTTGCCAATTCTTAAAATAATTATCAGATTTATTTTCATATATTTAGACTCTATCTGTTAATTTTTAAAATTTTAAATTGGTTTAAAGAATTTCCAGAATTACTTGTAAATTTTCAAAATAATCTTTAGATTTATTTTGCGTGACAGAAGCAATTATATTTGGCACATAAGCAATTAGTCTAAATTTGGATAATTTGGGGCTTAACATTGCGGCACACATGGCAATTAAACCCGAATTTGGGCAATTCGGGCTTAATTTGCTAATTTTTTTAAATAATTGTCATAAATTGAAAGTCCGCAAACTTGTGTCCTTCTTTGCCAGTGAGGTATAGTTAAGAATGTCATCATTTTGAATAAAGCCTTTCTAATTATATATACTCGCTTAATTAAAGTGTCGTAATTAATCCCAAAACTCGTGCTCTGTGATTTGAATATTCCGAAAGCATAAAATTTATCCTAATTACTGGCAAACCCCACCCTGTAAACTTGATTGACCAACTTAACTTATGGATTTGATTAAGCATATATAATCCCCATTCCCCATGATTGTGTTTCTGAATATTATATTTACCATTTCTTACTACTATTCAGAAAAAAATTAATGTGCAGGGATTTTGAAAAGATGGCAGACAGTTTTTAGTGCCAAAAAACTAATCAAAATATTCCTAGTATTTTCAGAGGAGATTAGGGCAATGATACATCATATTTTTAGTGCCAAAACAGCTTATCAAAATATTCCTACTATATTCAGAGGAGATTAGGGCAATGATATCCTATTTTTAGTGCCAAAACAACTAATCAAAATGTTACTAGTATTTTCAGAGGAGATTAGGGCTATGATACATCATAATTTTAGTGCCAAAACAACTAATCAAAAAATTTCTAGTATTTTCAGAGGAGATTAGGGCAATGATACATCATTCTCAAGACACTATAGCTTGGAAAAATCTATAAATAAGTTGTTTATCGGCTGCATTCATTTCAATCCATACTAAGTTTCTCGCTTCCCAATTAACCATTTTCTTTAATCAGTTTGAAATGGCTACAAATATTCTCCTAACATTGATCATTACAGCCCTCAATTTCCTTTGCATTGCCTTTGCCTTTGATCCTAGTCCATTGCAAGATTTCTGCGTTGCAGATCTCACAAGCACAGGTAATAATTCATAGATTTCAAGTAACAGCAATAAATTTAAGGGTCAATGATTAAAAAAAAAAAATACCATTGAGTTTTAGTCTAACGGTAAAAATCCCCTGCTATCACTTAAATTACAAATTAATATTCTTTAATAGTTGTTTTTATTTTATAAATTGTACCTCAACAGAGAGATACGTATTAAGAGAATGAAATCTTGACGAGTATTTCTAACTTTAAAAGGTAATTGGTGTTTTTCGTAATTAAGTCAAACATCGAACGTTGTATCTTTTAATTTCTTTGAATTTTATTCTCTCCTAGAACCACTACTCACAACTTATTAAAAAAAAAAAAGTCAAACATTAGGGTAGTTTTGACTTTTTGTACCTATCCTAAACTTAATTCTTCGATGGTTATAAGGACTATTTTAGTTCAATAAGTCTTGGGGGTTGACGATCTTAATCTTGTATTTTGACGTGAAAAATTAATTCTTGACGATTTTACCCTTAGTCAAAATAGTAATCTCAGTCCTATAATTTTTATCAGTCATAGGTATTTTGGTTATTTTGTCTAAAGAAGAAGTTTATTATGAGAATAAATGAAATGTTGAAACATCTAATTTGAACCAAAACCGCACAAAATCAAGACTTGTATTACCCAAATTGCCTAAATTAGAACTTATATGATCAAAATTGCATAGAATCAAAATTTTGTGGGATCCAAATTGCTACCTAAAAATTTACACGACCAGATTTGCTAACCCCTACAGTTACGGCACGAATATATTTTGCAATCAAGGCTTGCAAATCTCTGTTATTATAATTTTGATATATTTTGTAAAAACATATTTTCCAGCGAGAGTGAATGGGCTGGCATGCAAGGACCCTTCAACAGTGAAAGCCGATGATTTCTTCTTCAGAGGTCTACATTTACCTGGAAACACCACCAACCCATTAGGCGCCGCGTTGACCCCTGTAAATGTCAACCGAGTACCTGGCCTAAACACACTTGGCCTTACAATAGCCCGCCTCGATTTAGCAGCCAATGGGTTTATTCCACCTCACACGCACCCCAGGGCAACTGAAATTCTTACAGTTCTCCAAGGTTCACTCGAGGTTGGATTTGTGACAACGGGTCCCACTTACACTCAATTTAGTAAAGTACTTGAAAAGGGTGACGTGTTCGTAATCCCAATTGGACTTCTTCATTATCAGCGCAATGTGGATAATGGAAATACTGTTGTATTGGCTGCTGTGAACAGCCAGAATGCCGGGATTATTGCTGTTACAAATGGTGTTTTTGGGGCTGAACCGCAGATTAACTCTGATTATCTCGCTAGGGCTTTTCAGTTGGATAAGAAAACTATCCAAGAGCTTCAGGCCAAGTTCTAGATATTGCATTGTGTATCACAGATGATGATCATATGCAATTATAATGCATTTTTTATAATCAAATAATCGTATAAATTGATTTGTAACGACTCTGTTTCGTCAGAATATGATTTTTATTCTTCAGTTCAGCATATAGATTTCAACGAATAAGGTTATGTTCAAGTGTTAAATTATAGGGATAATCAAATACTACCATTAGAGGTTTACTTAATTACTTTAAAAAAAATAATTATTTTTCAAAATTACAAATGTCCGAGTAACATATATATATATATATATATTTCTATTTTACAAATTCCACTTATTGAGGGGAATTGAGGGGTAATTTGTATGACAAATACAGAGACCTGAATGGAGAAGTTTTGTAATTATCCCAAAATTATGTTCAACTATTATGAAAGCAAATTATGTTCTGGCCTGGAAATTGTTGGTGAAATGACTAAACTCAGATTCAATTGTAGTTAAATGTCATGAGTTACTAGTGTCTCAAGCGTTAAAACAACAAATATAATTATGTTGATGGCCAACTTGTTGGGAGCCTTTTGTTTTATTTTTTCCCCTCTAGATCAATCTATCAACGGGAAATTGATGATGGAGTGAACTAAAAAATCATAAAATTTTATACATTTTTTCCCCAATATTCATTTGAAATTATGCCCAATGAGCTTTGAGGGCATAAAATTCATTAATAATAGAATCTACAAATGATGAGTTTGTACGTGGATATCGGATAATTGTTTAAACGAACTTACATAAGCTAAAAAGAAGGAAAATCACGCCCATGGCCATGGATATATAGGAGAGATTTTTTCAGTGGTTTACTATCAATTCATTATTCATTTTTCTGGAGGTATCCATTTGGCTAACTAAAATTGAATAATTATTGATTCCTTTTGCTTACAGCAGCACAGATTGAGTCCAACAGCAAGAACCATAATCAAAATATATTCATTATGGATAAACGGGTGGCCTTATACGTTTGAAATTTTCTTCACATCTTTGAATATCATTTGAAATCCATATCTACATAACATTCCCATGCTTTCCGTACCATAAGAAAGAGTCAAAGAATTTCAATTTCTGGGACGGCAATATACATTTGTTCAGAAAACGATAAAACAAAGGTCCCAGGGTGGGGACCATATGAATACATATCTAGGAAGCCCAATTACTGCAATATAACCAAGAGTTTCTATATAAGTTGCTTATGAGCAGCATGCTTAATCACAAATTACAGCTTTTATATATTCCAATTTCCATTTCTTCTCCTCATTTCCTTGCAATATTCCAAAATGGCGACGAATGTTATCTTCTTAAGCATAATAGCTCTTAGTTTCTGCTGCATTAGCTTCGGCTTTGAGCCTAGTCCGTTGCAAGACTTCTGCGTCGCTGATCCCACAGGCTCAGGTAATTAAAATCATACATATTTATCACCATTTTCTAGTTACATAAGCATGTTATGCAACACATTGGGTGTCAAAAACCCATTATGCATTCTGGGGAAAATTGCATTTCATTGCTCAACATGTTTTTATATTATATGGAGGGAAAAATAATTTTTCCGGTCCTGTAACTTGGACTATTATGAAATTTAGTTGTCTAAGTAGTCACTTTTAAATTTTAGTCTAATATCTTTTATAAGTTTAGACATTTAGTTTGTAATTTTCGCGAAAATTAATGACTATGACTGATCAGAAGCAAACATGTCAAAGAAATTAAAGATTTTGGCGATTTAGCGCAAAGATTGCCATCAAACCATCAAAATCCCCAAAATTTTTGGTGAATTGACATGTCAATCTTTGTGTCAAATAACCAAATTCCTAAATTTCTTAGACGCATTAGCACCCATCAGTCCTAGTTAGTAATTATGATAAAATTGTACGTTAACAAGCCTTTTCTGTCTGAATATGTAAATCTAATTCTTTTACTATAAGTATTTTCAGCAAGAGTGAATGGGCATGTTTGCAAGAACCCTGCATCAGTTGTAGCCAATGATTTCTCTTTCAGTGGGCTGCACCTGCCTGGAAATACAAGTAATCCAGTTGGCTCTAGGGTCACACCAGTGAGCGTTGCTCAGTTGCCAGGGCTCAACACTCTTGGGATCTCAATGGTTCGTATCGACTATGCACCATGGGGAATCAATCCTCCGCATACTCACCCCAGAGCAACTGAAATCTTGACAGTCATTGAGGGCTCCCTAGAAGTAGGATTTGTTACCTCAAATCCAGATAATAAGTTCATTACTAAGATTCTTCAGAAAGGGGATGTGTTTGTTTTTCCAGTGGGACTTGTTCATTTCCAGCGGAATGTTGGGACTAAAAACGCTGTAGCTATAGCTGGATTAAGCAGTCAGAATCCTGGTGTGATCACTATTGCTAATGCTGTTTTCGGGTCGAAACCTGATATTAGTGCTGATATTCTTGCCAAGGCATTCCAGGTGGATAAGAGTGTTGTGGATCAGCTCCAGGCCAAGTTCTAGAGCGTGCATCAAGATATCTGATTGTGACTGTGGCCCTGTGGGCTTAATTAGTGTGCGTTATTTTTGGTTATAAAATTTCCTTGTAGTGTGTGTTCTTTGTTTCTTGATTTTATTCTTCTTTCATTTGCTGGTGAGTTTATTTAGTTGTCATCTACTGTACGCGACTCTTTTTAGCCTATTTTGGCTACGATATTTCCAATTCAATCATCTATTGCAGATTGGTGTTTCTTCTCCAAATAAATGTTAAAAATTCTGTAAAAAATTTACATAAATGCTGAAATACAAATTAAAATGAGATGTATGTTCTAATACAAATTAAATAGATGATGAAAAATAGGATATTTCACTCAAATGTTAATGATAATGGAACTTTGCAATTTCTTATTACCATCTAATATCAATCAATCCAAGAAATGTAACCTCCAGTGCCTTAATTTCTCTATGAATTTGTGTATCAAAGCTTGAAGCTAATGCAAGTGAATATATAAAGTTTTATTTCTTTTGAATACCAAAAGTTCTTATAAGCATTAATAAACTCCAAGATTATTTACAATGAATTAATCAACTAGAGTGAGCTTCTATTATCATTTTCCTACCTACATCTAGTTGCCAGATATATCACAAGAACATTAATATCAATTTTAACTTACCCGAACCATTGACTTTTACAGTATCTTTTTATTAAGTGTTGGAATTTGGTTATGAGAAAAATGGGTGTTGACCCGATTTCGACCAAATATTTAAGTGGTTTCCATTGGTGGAAAATAAAATTAAATTATACGATAAAATTCTACTAAGTGAGTAGATGAGATTGACATTTTGAATTTCTCAAAACCAATTTCGTTTTGAAAAAAATGAATGAGAAATTAATGCTACAAGAAATTAACCACTTAAAACTAGAAATTGATATGGGAATTGGAAAATGTGGGGGAGGGAAAACTCCATCCCACATAGGAGGGAAAACCAAAAATTGATCTATTTATATAGCCCAAGTTGAACTAATGAATTTGGAAGCCGACTTTTTTACGTTGTGTGGACTTGTGCTTCAAGGTGTGTTTAGGTTTTGTAAATTTTGTTATAGTTTTGGACAAAATTTATTTAAACCTTTTAAAATTAATTTTTAGTCACAAATTGGTTGTTGGCCCTCGGCATGATTGATATGGATGAATGCGTGAGGCATGGAATGACACAAGGATGGTGCACGTAAAACTATTTCAATGTGTGCATGAATGGATGAGATTTTTTTTTTGTTTTAAATATCTTGATTGGTAATTATAAATGAATAATAGTAATTTGAGGAAAATAATTTTAAGTATCAAATTACGATTTTTAAATAAATTTTGATTAAATTATTTTAATGTTATTATGCATAAATTGATTATTTTAATGTATGTTAAATAATATATATACACACATTTATATCTATGATATCAACAATTTTATATAATATTATTTATAAGAAAATATAGAAAATCAAAAAGCGATGCACCTATTCAAGCAACCGATGATATTGATAGAAATTGACTATGATTTATTAAAATACTTTTTTTAAACAAATAATTTTATTTCTTTATAACACTACCTTCCACATGTCTTTTCGATTTATAAAAGACGTATCCTTTCCATGAGGCACCTTGGGGTCTATAAATACGGGATTCTCAAACTCATGCCGATGAAAAGGACACGAAAAATATAAGCTAAAAATTACAAATAACTATTATCGAATTGTCATCATTTTTTGAGTGACGCATTCCAAAGATATTGTTAAATATCATTCCAAAAGCTTGAAAGCCTTAAACACTTTGTGTTAGTTGTTGGTTTTATAAGAAATGACTTTGCAAGTCTTTTGCTAAGTTGAACTTTCTTCAATTAGTATGAAAATGTCATTGTATATTAGGGGTATTTTATTGCGAAATCTTAAGCACTAAGTAAAAATTTATTATAATTTATTATTCATTTTTAATTTACTTTATTCTACTTTTAATATCAAATTATTTTAAACTTAAACTTTATCCTGTTTTTTAATATAAACACTTAGCCATTTTTTTTGTAAATAGAAGTTGTGTTGTTACCCAAATAACAATAAGTTGGGAGTAGTGGTTGGATGGAAGGGGATAAATTACAAAGAAACCGAAGATACGATAAGCTAAAGATTTCGAACCAATTCAATACATTCCAAATTGAAATTAATATTTTGTGTTAGTTGTTGGTTCAATTATGGAAAGTTGAACAATGGGTGATATTAGCGTCTACCACTTGAGCTACAAGCTTTTAAACTTTATGTCCATTAATTTTTACAATATTTAAATGAAATATATTACTTTTGGTGTTTCTCAATTATGGAAGGCCAATGAGGGCACCCATAATGGTGCGATTCATGTTCAAAATATTGAATATAAATTCTATTTTTACTATTGTGGAGCATGTTTATGATTCATGTTCTTGACTTTTTTTTTTTTCAAAAAAACATACGATATGTTCTTGACTTTTATTCAATATATTGATTATGATAGAAAATTATTTGTGGGTAATATATAAATATATTTAATATTCAACATGTATTTAAAGTCCTACAATAAAACAACATTTGAACTTATTAATACATATATATAAAAGCTTAGAGTAATTAAGAAAACAAGAGAAACAAAACATAATTTTGGTAACATTATTGGTATTATTAAAATGGCCACCTTTTGATATTGAACATTTATTCAAGATTGTTACATGTTCTTGACTTTTATTCAATATATTGATTATGTACAACAAATGAGGCGGAAATTATTTGTGGGTAATAGGATTGAATCATGAACTTTGAACCACTCATTGTGGCTAGTAGAAAAAGATTTGTTCATGGTTGATATAACACTATTGAGCCCATAAAAAATACGATTGAGCATAATATTGTGAATTTGTGGGTGCTATCATAAGATAATACAGGTAATCTTATTGTCGAAATTCATAATTTTCAGCAGTCTCACTTTGGGCAGTAGGTGGTATTTAAAGCCCATATAGACGATAAACGGCCCAATTCTTCTACTTGTAATTATGTCCACAATAAAAATAAAGAAATTGACAAACATGCCCTACTTTTCTAGAAAAAATGTCACAATTTACGATTATATCACTTTTGTATGCTACTGGTGATTTTTTTTACTTTTTTACGCTCTTGCATATTTTTTTGACATCTTTATGTTTTTCGATTCTGTTTTGTTGATTCATGTTTCGCTTTATATATTATTTATGTTGTTTCGATGTTGTTTATACGTGTTTCTTGGTTGTTTCTATATTTTAAAACAACTTTATGCTCTTTTTTGTTCATGTGTTGTTTTGTACATTGCTTCTACTGTTTCTGTGTTGTTTTAAAATTATCTTTAATGTTGTTCTAATATTTTTTTTTGGTTGTTTCTATGTAGTTTTCAATATCTCAATACAGTTTTTACCTATTTTAATTTATTTTTTTTGTTCATGTGGTGTTTTCTATATAGTTTACGTTGTTTCTATACTATTTTAAATATTTTTCTTAAAGACTATACTATTTTTAATGTTGTTATGATGTTTCTTTATTGTTTCCATGTAGTTTTTCAATGTTTTAATGCAAAGTTTACCTATTTTTAAGCTCTTTTTATTCATTGGTGTTTTCTATATTGTTTCCGTTGTTTCTGGATTGTTTATATATAGTTTTCAATGTTGTTCTGTTATTTTTTGGCTGTTTCCATATTGTTTTGACATTTTTAGTAGGGTGGCAAATCGTTCGTGTCGGGCCGTTATCAGGCTGTCACGATAAGCCCAAACACGAACACGTCACGATAAGCTTAACGACCCTGAAATTTAAGTCCGAGCACAACACGTTAAAAGCACGAAAAACACGGCACGACACGATAAGAAAAATTGTCAAATTTATTTAGGTGAACCCGTTAGGCCCGTTAACAAATAAAACTTATGATTTTTTTATATTCTTTATATTTAATACCTAAAACATATATTCTAATAAATTTTTAATAAAAATAGTCAAGTAAAAATAATCAATATTATTAAATTACCCATATAAATAATTAATTATTAATAATTAAAAAATTATTGTGCCTTATCGTGTTTATCGTGCCAGCCCTATAATAACCCAATTTTTATCGTGCCTTATCGTGCCAGCCTGATAACGGCCCGAACCCGATAGACCTCAGCCCAAACCCTATAATTTCGTGCCGTGTTCGTGTCGTGTTCGTGCCGGTCAATCGTGTCGTGCCTCAAATTGTCACCCCTAATTTTTAGTGCATTAGATCAAAATTGAATTGTATTTGTTTCCATGTGTTTTTTTCTATATGATTTTCAATCTGTTTATTTTAATGTGTTATTTCTTAATTTTTTTTTATAAGTTTTCGAGTAAAAAATTGGTTATTTAATGTGGGGCATAAATTATTTTTCACTGAAATTTTATTAGATGAAACATGTTTGAAAAATGTTCGAAATAATCTTGAAACAACAACGTAAAAAAAATTGGAATAAATTGGCAGGAGTGTAAAAATATCCGAAAAACACACAGGAGGGTAAAAAACTCTGGAAAAAGCCTAGAAGCATAAAATGATGTCTTTTTCCTCAAAAAAAAAAAAAATGATGTCTTTTTGTCCGGAATGTTGGGCAAATGTGTCCATAATCCTTAAAAATATCCAAGTGGCTGGCTATACAACTATACCACATGGCCGAACAATCTATTATTTTAATTAATTCTTTCAGTCTAAGTGAACAATATAAATGAACAAAGTGCAAATATAAACGGTTTCCTAATATTAGATGAATTTCAACAAATCTACTAATAACTCGATATTTCATTTACAAAAGCAGTTCATTTAACTAATAGACAACATCAAGATGACATTAGATTCTCCATGAAGGTGACATAACCCTTTTTTTCCCTTTCATTCTTTTAAATTAGCAAAATTATAATAAATATTTATTTAAGCGAAATGTTGTCAGCAAAGAACATGGGACCATAAAGTAAACTCCTCCAATAATGAAGACACATACCATAGTCTAAAATGTACAGAATTTCATGAGCAACGGCTATATTCCACTACTTGCTATAATCAAATCAAAATCCACCAACCCACCGCCCATCTAACGGTCCATTTTTCTTCGCATAATAAACCCAAATTTCTACTGCTTAAATTTCCCTCTCTTCATTACATACAAACTTCATTTCAACTCCCAAATATTTACTCATAGAAAAATTCTGACAATGGAAAATAGTAGTCCTAATATTCCCAAAGTTCAGCATGTCGCAAAATCATCCTCAGATCAGCTTCTGAGAAAGTTTGCGGAGGTAGGTTCCGATTCAAACGACAAAATTTCAGGTAAAGAGTTGAGATTGGCGAAACGCGTAAAAAGAAGCCAAGCAAGGAAAGAATGTGGTGGTGAAAATAAAGCTAAAAGCTGTAATAGTTTACCCGAGAAAAAATCACTTCTTCCTACACCAAATTCTCATAAACAGACGGCGTTGATTCGGAGGCTGGGGATGGGTAGGGCCAAGATCAGAGCCAGAGAGATCAAGAACAAATCTATCATCACTGCGCTTGAGAAGGTACTTTCATTAATTTACACTTTTTTAATTGATCTTCATATTTTTTTAGCTTGTGTTTGTTCAAGCATTAATGTGATGGATGATTAATTTCTTAGGTAATGGAGTATCTGTGTTGAAGGCTTGTGTTTCTCTGTTTTCTCGCATTAGTGTTCTGTTTTGTTTTAGGAAGTATTTGTGATTTGCGAACTCTAAAAAGAAAAGTGATTATCAGCTTCTAGATGCAAAAAATAGTTTTTTTGAGTCTAGAAGCTGATAATCACTTTTTTTCTTTTTTTAGTTTGCAAACTCTCCCTAGTTTGGTCTAATTATCAGAAATGCTAAAAAGAGGATTAGTTTAAGTAGGAAGGCGACTTTGATTGCCATCGTAAAAGCTGTTTTGGTGATAACTTATGATACTAACTCAGCTTGGACTTATTTTGAGCAGACATGGCGTAGGACTGTGGAAGGGGCTTCCAGGGTATTGATGGAGAAGCATTATAACCGACATAAACGCCTGATTAACGATTCGTATTAGGTAAAAACACGATTATAGCATCCACTTTCTAAATTCTAATGTCACGATTCTTGGAAATGTGACCCCTTCAGCGCCAACATTATCACAAGATATCTCGTTTTCTTTGTAAAATGAAAAATGGAAGACAGTCATTTAATCAAGTTCATTCTTTGTAAAAAAAAAAAAAAGATCTTATGTTGAGTATGTTAATTAAATATTTGTGATTCCTTTTAGAGAAATCCTTTTTCACACCACACAAAAATCAATTTGGATCCTCTTTGTGTCCGTCTCGTATTCTAAATATCTTAAATACACGCTCAAATGTACACTAGTGACAACATCAATACATTTTAATGTAAAATGTGTCTTTAGTACTCTCCTTTCTGTTATGATTTTCCGACTTGAGACACTTTTTTATTCAGCAGCAGTGCAGCCAGCTGCCAAGTAAACTTATTTAAAATTCTCCTAGATGCCTAATCTCAGTTTAAAAATCTTCATATTGTATGTGGGCCTAGTCTGTCACTTATATGTGCTATAAAGGACCCAGATAGGTCGGCCCAGCCCATGAATCACCGAGAACTACTATCCATGTGTACGTGTCAGACTTTAATCTGGCATTATTTCTGGCTATTGGGCTTTTCAGTTTTCTCCAACACCTCTGTTCTGGCCTGGACCCAAACCCCACTACATTGGGTTGTTATGGGCCTAACTGGGATGCATCACGCGTTTACTGAAAAGAGATATTACATCCGGGGTGGTAATGCTCCTTTGTCCGAACCTGTATTCAGCATTCAGCTTTATTGACTGAACCATCTAAAATCTCATATTTTTCTTCTTTTATACGACATTTCATGTGTGATTGAATGTTGCTATTTAATCTTGCAAGCTCAAATTCAGGCAGAAAGACATACACATACACATGTCTGTACTAAATTAAATTTCACAACAATTTCAGCAACTATGAAAGGGACAGTGTAGAGTACATATAAATACATGTCTGTAATTGAATTTCATTTTTAACCTTATATTTTTACCAACAATTTCAGCAACTATGAAAGGGACAGTGTAGAGTACATATAAATACATGTCTGTAATTAAGTTTCATTTTTAACCTTATATTTTTACCAACAATTGCAGCAACTATGAAATGGACAGTAGACATATATACATACATTACATGTCTGTAACTAGATTAAATTTCATTATTAACCTTATTTTTATCAACAATTGCAACAATTATGAAAGGGACAGTAGACAGTATTGCAAGATTGAACTATATTTCACGTTCTATGATATATACTTGCTTTTGCAGTACTTTTACTTTTTTCCTATTCTTGGTTTCCTTTGGATCAGGTTGTCATAAGAATTTCATCTAATAAAGTTGCTTAAACACTTCTCACATGTGACCCAATAACCTTCCAACTTTGTTGGCTACTACTGCACTTTTTTACCTTTCTTCAAAGCATGAAACATTAGCAATTAAATTATATTGTTATTGGCAAATTTGCAAAATTGGTGTTGTAATTAGCTAGGTGTGTCAAAATTGTTCTTGTTCGTTTTTTAAATTTTAATTTAGTACCGTAAGTATTAAAACTGTTCGTTTTGGTCCTATTTCCGCCGGGACTTTTGACACATCGATATTTTAGCACTAAAATGTATACATATATTTTTTTACTTTATGTTTTGAGTATGGGATGAGGGTGTGCAGGTGGTGGATAGCATAATCCGATGGCAATCCTAAAATAAATTTGGTCACGAGTTGTATGTGTTAATTGGATTTTTGACAAGAACAATTATATTGCCTTCTTCCACACCTAATTATTTATTCCCACAACAATAGTCATACAAAATAAATTGAAAAGGTTACCTTCATTTCACAATCTCTATGAAAAGTGCAAAACTGTGTGTGGGATTGCTTCAAAAAGTGCAAAAGCGTGTGTAGAAAAAGTGTAAGAAACTGGATGACTGAAAAAACCTAGTATTGTTGGTAAATTTATTATATATAAAGTCAACGCCAATGAGGGACGGATTATGAAGATTAATGTGAAAAAAAAGGAGATATTTATTAACAACCTTTTTTTTTTAAAGGAAAAAATATTGTAACATGTCTAGACCTAGTCAGCAAAGTTATCTTCATTTTTAAAATAACTTAAATAATGTATAATCTTTTATAGGATATTGGGATTCTATATATATATATATATATATATATATATATATCTAAAAATAATAAATAATAAAATCTTTCTAGTAATTTACTAATATATTTTGAAGTTTTTGAAGACTTTGCAAAATGTTCCTCAATCTCAATTGCTTGTATTGTTGTGTATGTGACCTGTGAAGAGTCATATGTACATTACTTGATATACATTTAATATGCATAAATTATATATTTTTTTAATTTGTTTGCATGTCTCCTCTTCCTCCAAATGTCATAAGTTTCTTGCCAACAGTAATCAAAAAGAGCATCACTATTCACATGGATGATCGACAAACTTTTTTGACTTTGTTTCATTAACGACACCATTTTCCAGATTCTGTTTCGGCAGTAATAATTAAAATAGCAAAACTTAAAGTCATAAAATTAAAAAAAATCATATTTCATATCCAATAAAAAAATGGGCTATAGTGATTTAATTTTATATTAATTTCTTCTTTCTTGAAGAATATTTCTCGTATTTCATATGAATTGGTAACTTAATGTATTGGTATAATTAATTGTATCACCCACCAAAAAAGGAAGAAAAGTGATATTGGTTTGCATGGTACATGGGGCTAGCGTGGAGCTTTATCATCAGCATTGACTTTTGGATTCCTGTAGAAGCTCAATAAATTCGTGGCACGACCACGCACAGACGCAAGGAGACAAACTAGACAAATCAATCAATTTATGCTATTTTAACATCGAGACATAAAGATTAAACTATGAATTGTGAGTTTTATTATTGTTAGGACTTGGAAACAAATACATCCCACGTCCATTGTCGATTAAGCACTTGAGAGACTGTGACTTATAAGAATGTCATTTTGCAAGACAAAAAAACGCAAAATCATAATAAAGCAGATAATACCTCTTAAATAGATACTAAGAGCGTTTATGCTAAGCTTATTTAAAACATCTTATAAGCTCCTACATCTTATAAGATGTTTTTAGAGTTTATAAGATGTTTGATCTTTATTGACGTGTTTCTTAGGTCATCAAAGGAAAATATGGAAATTATATGACGTGGAGAATGAATTAAACTCAAAGACTATCAATGAGGGTTAATTCGGCCTTTTTATTAAGAATACCGAGCAGAACGTGTCTGGTCGGTTCTCTACACAGTGTGTATTTTACAAAATCTTTCTTTCTAGTCTTTTTTCTTGCTTTTTTTTTTTTCATTCTCCTCCCTTCGATAAGTGAGGCTCCTTTTATATCAGTACCAATGATAGGTTTATCATTATTGTATTAAACTGGTAGTGGGACACTTGTCCTTCCCTCAATATTCATAGGATGTATCACATAGGGTGTATCCTCCTGATTGATTGATTATTATATTGAAACAGCAGGACAATTTCGGCGCGTGTGACTGTTGTGGCCACGTGTTGAGAGAATCTTGTTGACTTTGAGGGAGTATTGCTGCTTTTGAGGAATTATTATATTGTGGACATGTTCCTTTGACTGGTTGACGGATGATATCCTGGACTGCTATCGTCACGTTGATTCTGCTCGGCAGGAGACCCATTTAAGCACCTGCTTGACTTTGTTCTAGTGGGCCGAGCTCGGTTTGTGCCACATCAGCTCGACTGCTTACGTCATTCGGGTCGGTCTAGGTCATCTGGGTCGGTTGATGTCATCATCAGCTGAATGGCCACGTGGGATTATTTTTGTTCAGCTCGGCTCGGGTGTCAACAATGGCCCCCAAGTTCAAATCCGAGGAAAAGATTCTTTGAAATGGTTTTGAACTTTAATCGATGAGAGAGAGTGAAGAAGTCAAACGATCTTCGGAGTGTTTTGACAGTTGTCACCCGTCATTTAATGTTTAAAATGACGCATTAAATGGCGTATCATGATGACATACATGTGGCACTCGTTGGTTGGACCATCGTGGTGCGGGAAACGTGGGGGCGTGGCGGTTTTGTCGTTTTTCAAATTCAATAAGACGCGTCTTCTCCAATCAGTGCGAGACTTACGAGAGAAGTTAACCTATAAATACTCTTTTCCTCTTTCATTTCTCACTTTCATATCCATTTCCTTTCAGAGTAGTATTCGCAGAGACCGAGCAGAAATTTCAGGTCGGCCTTAGAGTTTCGAAGTTCAAGAATACTTAGGTAATCTTTCAAAAAGTTCTTCTTTTCTTCTTTTCTTTGTTTTTCTCCCTCAAGGCATGTCCGGTTCTGCTGACGACAGCCAAAACCGAAGGTATAGCATTGAGGTCGAGATTGGGGACCCTCCATCTGACAGCCATGTATATGTAGATTCTCCGCCTATTAGAGAGACTACGCCTGAACATCCTCATACCATCGAGATTTCCAATTCAGACCATACCCAGGAGCCTATTCTAGAATCTGAGGTCCCTTTAGAAGAGACACACGTGATCTTTTACCCTACTCCGGTGACAATATTCTGAGAAGGTCAGGTGTATAAGTCGGGTCTACCACAAGAGGAGTCGGGTGAGGAAGTGGAAAATTCGAACCATCATATAGACAAATCCGTAGAGGCTATGGACCTTCGTCGTGATGATCACGAGGAGGTTAGGGAGTCAGATGAGGCCGACGTCGAGGTTCCCCGAGCAGGTGGGGAAGACAGGGGTGGTCCAGGGCGAGATGGACACCGCCATGGGGACCTGAGGCATGGCGGCGGCCCTTCGTTAAATGTGGTTGAAGGATGGACCCGGATCGTCCAGAACGAGCAGCCGAGCATGATAATGATGGGGGAGTTGAAGGAGCTGCACACGAAGTATATGATCCCCTAAACGGTGCGCTTCTGGCGACCAGATCATGCTGAGGTGCCTGAGCATCCACCGCCGGGGTACATCGCCATGTATTCCCACAGCCTCTTGTACGGGCTGAGATTTTCGGTGATGCGCTTTATAACGAAGTGGTTCCGAAAATGGAACTTGCCCTTATCCCAGGTGCATCCGCTGACCTAGGGCCGGATAATTGGGTTGTTAGTGATTTTTTCGCTCGAGAAGTACCCACGCCCGCGTTTTGACGAGCTCAATGAGCTCTTTGTTTGAAAGGCGACTCCGGGAGCCCAAGGACGTCCTTCGGGGTGGTATTACGTGCAGACTCGACCTGGATACCCAGCAGGCTGGTCACGGGCCTTCCACAATCTCTAAAGGAGTGGAAGGATAAGTGGTTCTGGGTCGAGGGTGACTGGCAGTCCGGCCGGGGGAGTTTATTTCTTTCTCCTCCGCTTACATTTCAATACGATTTTGTAAGTACACTTCTTGTTTTGAATTGCATTTTTTAACTGTCATCATTGATCATTGATCTTTTATTCCTTTTCTTGCACAGACAATCGTCCTTCTTCGGGTGGCCTTTCGAGGGCCTTTGTGAATCGCCTGGAGAACATCCAGGCCATGCTCGACTCAGATAGGAGGATACAGGCCTTGACCATTGAGGGATAGTTGGTCGCGGCTGGCTTGCGTACGAGGTTGGCAGACGTCTTGGAGGACGAGGCTGAGGACGTGCAAGCGGGGTGAATCCTCCATTGGCTGGACAAGGAGGGGCTCTGGAGCCGGAGCAAAGGTCGGTTGGGTTCCGCCGAGGCTTGTCGAGCAAAGGCCGGTTAGGACTGAGCAGGACACATCGCCTCAGCCGAGGTCTGTTCCCCTTAGGCAAGTGCCTCCGATGGCTGAGCAGACCGAGCCGACTGAGTAGCCTCGTCAGACTGACACTAGGGGTAAGCGTACTTTTATAATTTCGATTCTTTCTGCTTTTCGATTATCGAGTCCAATTGTTCTCATATTTTGTTCGTTTGTTGTAGGTCCAGCCGGGGTGGATCTGTCGCCCGTGGGGTAGGAGCGAATGCTAGCTAAGCCGTTGAGATGGAGGCGGATAGGTGAGCCGAGATTCAGCGTGGCAAGCGCCCTGCCATGGATGATGAGATCGAGCAGCCCCTTTTGCAGCGGAGAAGGAGAAGCGGAGTGGATATAAACGAGCCTAGTCAAACTGAGAGGATCGGGCCAATTCCGCAGGTTCCCCCGGTTGACATTCCTGCGGCAGGAAATCTGAACAAAGTTAGGCAGTGGACGTTCTCTGACGACTTGGGGCGGGAGGCCCATTTCATCCCTCCGCATCCTGGTCGGGAGGAAACTTGTGAAGGGATGACTGGTCTAAGGCCCCGATGGCTTGTAGAGTTCGTCAATTGTTTGACACCGACCGAAGAGCGGGTGGGGGCTCTGCCTGAAGCTGCTCGGGCAGCCATGAGTGTGCCAACTAGGGCTTGGACAATAGGGATGGAGGACTTTTGCAAAGAGATCGACTGGGAGGAGAAGGCCCAGTATGCCATGGGGCTATCTGGTAGGATCATCGGCATGCTGTGGCATATGGTCGGACAGGGGCGCGACCTGGAAAGGCGCCATAGTGATCTCCAAGAAGCCCACAACACTTTGCGTGGGGTTCAGGAGTCCTTGGTGACTCAAACCAAGGCGGCCGAGGACACGGCCGCTACTGAAAGAAAATTGACCGAGGAGGCAAGGGCTGAGTGAGACCGGGCGAGAAAAGCCGAGGAAGAGCTCCGGGATGAGGTTGACAAGTTGAAAGGCAGGTTGCTACATAGCCAGGGGAGTTAGAACGGCGGGAGGCCGAAGTTCGAAGGGACATGGAAGGCGGGAGGACGAGGCCCGGAGGGAAATGGAGGAGGCCTTCCATAAGCGGCGGAGGATTCGCGCGGAGGCCATCCGTGCTTACAAGCGATGGGGAGTATGCCTACATGCTAACTTGTGGGCTGCGACCAATATAGAGACATCCTTAAGGACCTCAAGGCAGGGAAGACAGTGGCCGCCCTGGAAGAGGAGTTGAATGAGCTTAATACGGATCTACCCGCCTTTCATCCTCAGTACCCGAGTGTTGTGTCCGAGTAAGGTGAACCCAGCCCTGGCTCCTGCTCCCGGTGAATCCCAGCCACCTGCTTTGTAGGGTTCCCTTTATATTTCCTTTGATGTAATCGGCTCCGGCCCCCAATGTACATAATTTTGTCTTTTAATGAAATTCTTCTTTTAGTCGTCTCATTTCTTTGCCATTCTTTCTGAATTTCGCTAAGTGTTGGGCTCGGTTTCCTCGGATAGATGTTGGGGCAAAATACCTTGAATGAAAAATGTTTCTAAGTATTGTGCTTGATTTTGACCAAGTCTTTTATGTGAAATTTTTTTTTTGAGTATTGTGCTCGGTTTTGACAGTCTTTTATGCGGAATCTTTTCCAAGTATTGTGCTAGGTTTTGATCGAGTCTTTTGTGTGAAATTTATTTTCGAGTATTGTGCTCGGTTTTGACCGAGTCTTTTGTGCAGAATCTTTTCCAAGTATTGTGTTCGGTTTTGACCGAATCTTTTGTGTGAATTTTATTTTTTGAGTATTATGCTCGGTTTTGACCGAGTCTTTTGTGCAGAATCTTTTCCAAGTATTGTGCTCGGTTTTGACCGAGTCTTTTGTGTGGAATCTTTTCCAAGTATTGTGCTCAGTTTTGATCGAGTCTTTTGTGTGGAATCTTTTCCAAGTATTGTGCTCAGTTTTGACCGAGTCTTTTGTGTGGATGCTGTGTTTGGGATTTTGGCCTAGATGGATGGAAACTCCGAGATAATCTGCTCAAAAAATTTGGTTTTTTATTGATAATATTTTTTCAAGTAAGATACATTCCATAGATGATTGAATTTTTCCCCACTTAAATACTCGAGCAGTTATGCACCATTTGATAAAGTCTTGCTGACTCTGTACGGGCTTTTCCAGGTCGGTTTCGATGGGGTGGGTTCGGTTCCAATGATTTTTTTAAGACTAAGTCTCCGACCAAGAACTTCATTTCCTTCACCCTTGAATTGTAGTACAATTCACATCTCTATTTGTATATAGCATTTTTCATCTCGGCACTGCATCTCTTTTCCTCTAATAGGTCTAGCTCGGCTCTTAAGGCAACCTCATTATTTTTTTCAGAGAAATTAGCAACTCTGAACGTTGGGGCTCTGATTTCTACTGGGATTACGGCCTCAGCACCATATGCCAGGGAGAATGGTGTTTCTCCCGTGGCAGACCGATGTGTCATTCTATAGGCCCATTATACTCCGAGTAATTCTTCGGGCCAATTTCCCTTGGATTCTTCAAGTCTGGTCTTCAATGTATACTTGAGAATTTTGTTTACCGCCTCGACCTGACCGTTTGATTGTGGGTGATATGGAGTGGAAAAATAGTTCTTGATATGAAAGCTTTCGCAAAAAAGCTCGAAATTTTCTGTTATTGAATTGTTTCTCGTTGTCTATTACTATTGAATAGGGTATCTCGAATCTGCATATAATTGACTTCCACACGAAACTGGTGATCTTTTCTTCATTTATTTTTGCCAAGGGTTCTGCTTCGGCCCACTTGATGAAATAATCTACCGCGACTATGGCATACTTCACGCCTCCTTTGCCAGTGGGGAGTGGTCCGATGAGGTCGACTTCCCATTTGGCAAATGGCCAGGGACTGAAGATTGAAGTGAGTTGTTCGGGATGGTACCTGACCTGTGGTGCGAACCGCTGGCACTTTTCGCATTTTTTTACTATTGAGATCGCATTTTATTTTAGGGACGGCCAGTAGTACCCTTGTCGGATCAATTTGTATGCTAGTGTCTACCCTCCCGCGTGGTTCCCGCAGATTCCTTCATGTACTTCGCGTAGTGCATAGTCGGCATCAATTTCTGATAAGCATTTGAGAAACGGACCGAATATCCACGCTTATATAGGACACCATCTACCATAGTGTACCGGGCTGCCCTGGTTCTGAGAGTTCGGGTCTGGGTCTTGTTTTCTAATTGGATTCCGTGCTCCAGGTATTGAATGATTGGTGTCATCCATGTTGGTTCGGCTCCTTCGTTGGCATTTATTTTCTTTAAGTTAAATGAGGGAGTAGATAGATGAGTAACCGTTACTTCTTCGATTAGATCAGCCCCGAGCTAGATGCCAGTCGGGCCAGGGCATCTGCCTGTGCGTTCTCATTCCTGGGGATATGTATTATTTCCATCTTAAACTGTGAGATTCTGCTTTTTGCGAGCTCCAAATATCATGCTATTTTGGCTTCTTCACTTAGTAGTTCCCATTGATCTGATTTACTACCAATTGGGAGTCGCTGTGGACGAGTAGTTTTTTCAAACCCATGGAGGCCGCCATCTCCAATCCCGCTAGTAATGATTCATATTCCGCCTCGATATTCGTTGCAGGGAACTTGAATTGGACGGCAGAGCAGTAGATTCGTTCTTTTGATTGATTATAACAATTCCGGCCCCTACTCGGTCTGTGGTGGAGGAGCCGTCGACAAATAATTTCCATTCTTCTTCTTCGATGAGTTTAACCCGGATTGGCGGAGTGAATTCTGCGATGAAATATGCTAAGTCTTGTCCCTTTATGGTTGTCCTTGGTTCGTATGAAATCTCAAATTGGTTGAGCTCGATGGCACACTTGATCATCCGACCTGAAGTGTCAGGTCGGTGCAGGATTTGCTTCAACGGGTATTCGGTTAATACGATGATCTTATGCTCCAGAAAATATGGTCTTAATTTGTGTGAGGAGATGACCAATGTGTATGTAAGTTTCTCCATTGGGGGTATCTTAGCTCGGCATCATGTAAGGCTTGACTGATGTAATAAATTGGATGTTGGATTGAGTCATCTAACTGGAGGATTACCGAGCTGACGGCGTATTCGGACACGGGAGATAAAGGTATAGGTTTTCGCCTCGGCTTGGTTTTTGCAGAACAGGAACGGTTGTCAAATGTTGTTTGAGTGCGTCGAATGCTGCCTGCACTTGGTCTGTCCATTCAAAGTCTTTGTTTTTCTTGATTACTTCGAAGAATGGTTTACATTTGTCGGTTGACCTCGAGATGAATCTGTTCAAAGTAGCTAGGCATCCCGTCAAACTTTGTACCTTTTTAACTGAGTTAGGGGGATCTAGATTGATTATAGTCTTGATTTTATTGGGATTAGCCTCGATTCCCCTTTGACTGACCATATATCCCAAAAATTTGCCCGAGCCGACCCCAAACACATATTTTTTTGGGTTTAACATCATCTTGTACTCGCGTAAGATTTTGAACATTTCATTGAGATCATGGAGGTGATCAACAACATACAGGGATTTTACAAGCATATCGTCTACATAGACTTCCATGGTGCGTCCTATTAGTTTTTCAAACATTTTATTGACTAATCTCTGATAGGTCGCCCCAACGTTTTTAAGTCCGAATGGCATCATTTTGTAGTAGTAAACCCCTCTGGCCGAGTAGAAGGAAGTATTATCTTCGTCGTCTGGGTGTATTCGGATCTGGTTATAGCCTGAATATAGATAAGGCAGTGAAAGATTTTTCAAATCATTCCAAGTATATCACATTCCATATAACTCCACAAAACTTAAGATTAAAAAAAATCCAATAATTTAGGAAAGAAAATTCAAAATCGCATATAGACCAAAGGATTCCGAAATTCAATGAATCATTTAAATCAACTAAATATGCATGTCCTAATTATGCCTAAATATGTGACAAATAAAAATCGCATACACAAGTGGGGGTGACTGATTCAGCAGAGGTCGTACCAAGTGTTGTAACACCTTGAAGGACATTTTACATTGATTCAATGAATTGTGATCCACATACCCAACATATAGGTTTTTGAGTATTTTGATTTTTCCAATACACGTGCTAGATTTAGTCAGTGTGTAGCTTTCACACAAATTCCAATGGTAGCACTTTCTCACAAGATCATACCTCTTAAAAAAAATTTATATATGTAAAAATTGGTCAAAAGGATTAGCTGCACACAGAGGGTAGGTAGTTGTTTCCCTCAAAGGCCTCCGTACATGTTCAAGACATTTTTGTTTTTCAAACTCATCGTCTGGGCAAATATATAATAAAGATTTTGTAGATTGGAAACATCAACTCACACCAGCTTATCAAATGAACAATCTTGGGTACATTACTAGGACTCCGTCAAACTGATTCAGTCGTGCACACACAAACCTATCTAATACATGAGTGCAAGAAGTAAAAGAATATATACAAGTATATACAGGTGTTGCAGCAAGTGTTACTATGAGTGATACAATACTTTCAGAGACAGTGTCAAATCGCACACAAACCAAGAGACTTCCGTAGAATGTAGAATCTCTCAAAATTTAATGCTTTGGTGAAAATGTCTGCCAACTGATTTTCAGTGACAATGTACTCTATGCGAACAATATTTTTCTCAACCAAATCACGAATAAAACGGTGTCTTATGTCTATATGTTTTGTGCGAGAGTGTTGTACCGAATTCTTTGAAATGTCAATAGCACTAGAATAATCAAAATAAATGGTTAAGATATCACTATGAAGACCATATTTATTTCTAATGAATCGATCAAAATTCCCATGCAAAGTATTATTCCAAACATCATTTTTCAAAGCAACAAACACATTCTTAGACTCAAAATTCGAAACACATTGGGAAGTGTTTACCATCATATAAGTAGAAGACAAACAAACTAGTCTTACCATATCTCGATAGTTTACCCTTTATTTCCTTCTAGTTCTTATGCCTTCAAGTACCTCACCTATGACTTGAGAGATTGGATGATTCTTTTGAATTCTGCTTGGGGGATCTCGTCTTTCATTGGTGATTAAATCAAGTCCTTTTAAGTTCACTTCAATATGAGGGTCAGAATTATTTTCATTTACCGCATATCCAGATGTGCTACCAGATGTCATGACATCGGGGACATTTTGGATGACATCTGTACCAATAACCAATTCAGGTTGCGAAGATGTCTTGCATATACTGTATCATTTGGTACAACATCTTGCACATACTGTGATTATTAAGCTCATGACATTTCCATCAAGTAATCAAATGTATCATGTCCAGTGTTTCCTGCAAGACTAGAAAGATCATCAAATATAACATTCACAGATTCCATCATGGTCCTTGTACAAAGATTGTATACCCGATATGCATGATTATTAGATGAATAGCCCAAGAATAGACATTGATCACTTTTTGAATCAAACTTTGCAAGGTGATCTCTATCATTCAAAACATGAAAATACTTGACGTTAGGTTTCTTTCCCAAAAAGATTTTATAAGAAGTAACCTGTCCTCAAATAAACTCTATTTAAGATGTGACATGCATTGTTTAAGGCATCAGCCCAAAAGCATTCTGCCAAATTTTTAGAACTCAACATCACCCTTGTCATTACTTGTAATGTACGATTTTTCCTTTCTGCCACCCCATTATCTTGCGAGGTTTTAGGTGCGGAAAATTCACGAGATATCTCATTTCTATCACAGAAAGATGAAAAAGAAGAATTCTCGAATTTCTTACCATGATTTGACCTAATTATAGAGATGTTTATGTAGCACAACTTACACACCCTTTTGTACAACTTCTTGAAAGAATCAAAAGTGTCAGATTTTTCATGTAAAAAGAAGACCCATGAAAAATGTGAGAGATTTCAATACACTCAAAAGCATACTTTATACCACCAATGCTTTCAACCTCACTAGGACCCACAACATTCATATATAGAAGTTCAAAACAACGCAAGTAGTATTGAAGTGTTATAACACTTGGTGTGACACCCCCTTTTTGTTTACCAATTTGACGTGAATCACACACAATAGAATTTCTCAAGTTCAATTTAGCCATCCCTTTTACAACATCAAATCTAATCAATTTATCAAGCATTTTGAAGTTCACATGACCTAATTTTTTATGCCAAAGTTCTGTTTCATCCAATTGCACACGATAACATGTTTTGATTCCTCCAAATTGGTAGCAATTGTCAACTGATCTCATACCTACTAGAATACACAAGTTAGAATCATCAAATTTTTTTTTATCAAACTTCACATACAAATTCTCATCACACAACTGGCTTATGCTTATGAAATTTGCAATAAGCCCCTCAACATGTAAAACATTTCGGAGCTTAGAAAGCCATTTCATATTTAAAGTACCTACCAACAATCTTGCCATGAGTTCCACCTCCATATGTTACCTTCCCACCATTGTAAACCTCGTAGTCCGTCAAATATTCTAAATTATCTATCATATGACGTGAACATCTACCATCAAAGTACCAGGTACCTGCAATGTTAGTCCTCAGAGATGTGTAAACAACATTACATCTAATTTGAGACTTTCGGACCCAAACAGATTTTGGAAAATATGGGGTGTTGTTGGAAGTGTTAGAGGACATTTTAGCATACGGCAATATGGTCTAATGTGGCCAGGCATATAACAACAATGGCAAACATAGTAGCTTTTTCTTTTTCGTGATCTTTGATTAGAACATGTGGATTTTTCAACCGACGAGTAGAAGCCTCAGAATTTTTAGTTGCTTTGACAAAAATAGGTATTTTATAGCCAATACCAGCCTCTTTATAACTTCTTAAGGACAAAATATCATCAAGTTTTGCCTTACCTTAATTTAACTTCTTTAAAGTGCCGAGAGATTTATCAAGTTCAGATTTTACCTTTCCAAACTCTTCTTCCTTCTTGTTGAGTAAAGCTTACAATTGAGCAATCGCGCTCTTATGACTATCGTTCTACTGAGTGAGCTGATTTTTATCCTTAGTGAGAAGTTTGACTTGTTGAATTTTCTTAAGCCAATTTTTATACAGTTTTTCATATGTCTCCTCTAGGCTTATTTCATCATCAAAATCATCTCTGGACTACAAATCCGTTTCTACACCAGAACTAGAATTTAGACAAAAATAATTTAATGAGTCAGAAGTGTTATACCTTCCAGGTGTTGGAACACTTCATGCGATACCTTGAGAAACACCTAACAGATCAATTTGTAAACATTTTTTCCTTCTATAGCAGACATTAAGGCAGTCGGATCTTTTTTCTGGTCAGCACTGTCCTCCTCAAATTCATCATCACTTAGAGTGGCGCTCAAATTCATACCTCTTTTCCGTAAGGTATTTGCACATTGATTAGCATAGTGACCCATTCCAGTCAAGCTCTACGACGAATGGAGTCAAGATTGATTTGGTTTCCCTATAGGTCCATGGATAGCTCTCCAAGATCAAATTCTTCAATCCCCTCAGTCGATTATGCTAGATCATCAGTATCATCAAGTATAGGAGGACGAAACTCGAACTCTCTGATCTCGATCTTTGTTCCTTCTCTCTAAAACTCGAACTCTCTGATCCCTCATGTTATCTTGTCTCTAAGATTGTAATTATACGCATCTTCAATTGTGAGGGACGACTCCTTTATATAGATGCTTCCATGTCTCCAAGTCCCTACAAAACATGGAAAGAGATATCTACGAGAACAAGGATTCATATCTCATATAAGGTAGGACTCTAGAATCATTCCTTATCAATATGACCTAAAATAACAAGGAATAAGATCTTTCCATATCCAAATATTACTAGAGAGTCAAGTTATAAAATAATTCTTAGTAAAAACAAAACTTTCCTTATTTAACAAATCCTATCACATGCAAGTAACCAAGAAAGGCAAAACACTTAATTAAAATCTTTATTTTAGAAGTAGGAAAATATTATTAGATGTGTGAAAAACACGATCTAACAGCGAGTACCAATACGTTTGTAGTTAACAGAAAACTGTGTGAGCAAATTTTCATCATAAAAAAAAAAATAAGTAATCAATGGAAATACAACATAAACATACTTGGTAGGAGTGGCAATGAGATGGGGCTGGGTTTTGGCATTCCCATCCCCGCCCCATGAAGGATAGGGGCATGATCAGGGCGGGGACGAGGATCCCCATTTTGTATTTTTACAATTAAAATAATATTTTTAATTCTAAATTTTTATGTTTTTGCAAAACATATACATATTTGTTAAATTTATATGTTATATTTGTTAACATTTTTTTAGAAATTATCGTCAACTATACTAAAAAAAGAATACAAGATGATAAATTTTAAAAAATTAATAATTTCATATATATATATATATATATACACAATAGAAAATATATTATTATATATGTAAATTGGGGACATGGTGGGGTGACATAAACTCATCCTCGTCCCTTTTACATAATCAGAAGGGGATTCCCCATGGGGTTCAAGGCAGGGGCGAGTTCCCCAGTTAGGTACGAGGTGTTTTGCCATCTCTCATACTTGGCTCGTAGGCTGAAAAAACTTGAAAAAAATTTGTTTGGTGCCATCTAGGCTAGTAAAAGCAAATTAACATAATGAAAGTAAATATGGCCCATTGACGGGCGATATTTATTGACCCTGGCAAGGGGTGAGGGAGTTCTGCGGCTCCTACTCCTACCGAGCTTGGATACTGCTTTCTCCTGGGAACTTGCCCTTCTTCAAGGTGGACACATAGCATTCCATGGTAGGTTTGATGTCCCTGGCGGTTTCGCCCACTCAAGTTTCGGTTGGGAACTTTAGCTTGATATAGAGAATAGATGGGATGATCCTGAAGTAGTTCAAACTTGGCCTTCCCAGAATCATGTTGTAGGATGATGGTGCATCCATAATGAGGAAGCGGACTAGCTCGGTGGCTTTATGTTGGCACTCCATTCCCAAGGTCAATGGCAGATTGATTTCTTCTGCCGCTTTGATTACTTCTCTCGTGAAGTTAATAAGGGAAATTATTACTGGGATGAACTGGGGAGGATCTATCTTCAACTTTTCACAAGCTTTCATGAATATGACATCTATTGCACTTTCAGGGACCACTAGGACTCTCTGAAACACGAAGTTGGCTAGCATAACAGAATTAACAATGGCATTCGGATGCATATTGGTTTTGGGGATGTAGTCTTGTATGCCAAATGTGATGGTCATGTTCTTGGCCTTAATGAAATTCAGGGCTCTTTTCTTGGGAGGCGTACCAGCATTGAGTTTCTTGTATTCCTTGTTGTAGACCCTGAGAGTACTCATCACATCTCTTTCTTCTGGACCTCTAGAAACCATGTTGATGACTCCAGCTATATTGATGTTTTTACATCTCCTCAGTCCGAGGCTCGCGGAGTCACAGATCTAGGTGGAGTTCATCTTCTTTCTGTCCAAGATTCTACGCAGCTTGCGTTGGTTAGTGTAATCTTTTAGATGTCCTCTTTGGATTAGCTTTTTATTTTTCGACTTCAACTGGAGTCTGGAAGTAGTTTTGGAGGTATGCCATATGTCGTGATGATAGAGGCAATACTTGTTGTAACGCACTCTATCTGGGTTATCTCTCATTTTTTTGGGAGGTCGTATTGTCCCCTGCTTCTATGCCGCAACCAATACTTGAGCAAATAGGCACGCTCAATGGAGTAAAACGCACAATGTAGTCTCTCCTTCCATACTCTTTCATTTCGCTCCTCTAAGAGTTGTTTTTGTCATCCTCTCGGGATTTTCTATTTTTACTTGACTCGAGCCTGGTGGCCTATTATGCTCGAATGTGATTCTTTGTGCGGTCTCTAATGACATCGTGTTTAGGGATATTAGAGGTCTTGATGCCAGTTGGGAGCGGCTCAACTAAGATGATTGTGATGAAAGGACTCATTGTCACTATTGTGATGGCCAGGGAGTTGGCTCGGCTGACTTCTTCTCCCGGTGTGTGGCTTCAAGCCTGTTTCCTCCTCCAGCAGGAGGATAGTTTCCTTGATTGTCTCACAATCATTCGCCTCTTCTTCCTATTCCATCCAAGTTAGGGTCGTCTCCAGCTGGTGGAGCCCTGGTGGGTCTTCCTGCAACTGCTGCTACTGCTTGTTGTCTCAAAGTATTATGGGATGCCTCTTCAAGTATATCTTGAAGGGTTTCTTGTGTAAGGAGAATCTATTCAGCTGGTGGTGTTGGTGGTGCGTGCCCCTCCAAGAGAAGGGGACTGTTATCGCGTCTTCTCAGAGGTCCTTCTTTTTGCCTGACATTTTTATTCTGGAATTGGCGGCTTGGGTGTTAGCTCCGCATGCTTGTGATTTGGTTTGCATTCTTGTGTCTTAGTTGTTCCCACAAACAACACCAAAATGATACTGCCAGAAAGTGAAGAATACTCCAAGTCAGGATAGTTTAATCTATCAGTCCAAATTCCAGTCCTAAAGCTAAGGAATTCTTTAGGTGGGAACTCGCATGCAACACTCAGACATAGTTAGACGGGCCACGGGGTTATCCCAGGGAGGCCCTCCGACACTCAAGTCAGTATGTGTAGGGGAATAATTCTAGAGCAAAGGACATTAATTAAGAGCGATTAATTGAGAATCTTACATTTGATTAAGGAGGGACCTTTCCCAAATCACCCACTACACACACCCCAACCTCTACAACTAATTTATCCGGACCTTTGGGGACCTACTCCAACTCTCTCTTCTCATGGCTATTGTTACTATATTACTTTCGTAGACAGTTTTTCCCGATATACTTGGGTGTATCTCCTTCGTCAAAAATCAGAAGCTTTGTCTGCCTTTATAACTTTTCAAAAACATGTCGAACTTCAACTTGGATACAAAATCAAATGTCGAACTTCACTGAATTCCTTTCATCTCAAGGCATATCACACCAACATCCTTGTCCATATACACGTGAACAAAATGGTCTAGTGGAACGTAAACATCGACATATTGTTGATAACGGTCTAACCCTCCTTGCTCAAGCCTCATTACCTATGAAATATTAGGATAAAGCATTATGCACCTTTGTTTATCTTCTTAATCGTATGCCAACTCCTCTTCTTCATCACAAGACTCCCTTTGAGATTCTGTTTCGCACCCTTCCTCAATACTCCTTACTTCGTACATTTGGTTGTCTTTGTTTTCCTAATCTTCGTCCATATAATCAACACAAATTTTCTTTTAGGTCATCTCACTGTACATTCTTATAGTCTCACTCATAAAGGCTATAAATGTCTTGAAGGCAATCGAAAGATTATAATATCTCGTGATGTCATTTTTTATGAAACAATTTCCCTTTTGCTAAATTGTCTACCCCTTCTAGTCTTTCTCCTTCCAAACCTATATCTAGTTTCTCTCCTCCTCTCTCTTTCCGCCCATCTTCTTTGTCACTTTCACCTCATTCAGTAGCTTCCAATAGTGTTGCACTTGTCAATGACCTGTTGCTCATTCTTCTACTTCAGTCCATGATATTTCTTTGTCTAGTGCTCCTCCACAGCACTATTCCCCTGCTCATCAGCTTCCTCGCCATCATATGGTCACAAGAGCTAAGGTGGGATCTCTAAACCACGTGTTTTGATTCATTCTAAGGAACCTCTGGATCCTGATTCTGCCCTTCAGGATGATAAAATGGAAACATGCTATGAGAAATGGTATATTGCCTTGCTTCGAAACAATACTTAGGATCTCGTTGAATTACCTTTTGGACGAAATACTATCAGATGTAAATGGGTTTTTCGTGTAAAGGAAAATGTTGATGGTACAATAAATAAGTATAAGGCTCGTCTTGTTGCACAAGGGTTTAATCAAGTGGTCGGTTTTGATTACAAAGAAACATTCTCTCTAGTAATCAAACCTACTACAATTCGTACTACAATTCGTGTAGTCTTAACAGTTGCTCTAAGCAAGAAATGGCAGGTGAGGCAACTTGATATTGCAAATGTGTTTCTTCATGGTGATTTAAAAGAAGAAGTTTATATGAAGCAACCCTATGGTTTTGAAGATATCCCAATTATCATCAGTATGTTTGCAAGCTAAATAAATATATGTACGACTTAAAACAAGCCCCGAGAGCATGGTTTAATAAGCTTTATCAGGTTCTTCAATCTTATGGTTTGAAGTCTACCAGATCTGATCATTCTTTATTTGTTAAATTCAGTCCAACATCTACTCTTTAGGTCTTATCTTACGTTGATGAAATTCTTGTTATGGGTAGTGATCCTAAAGAGGTACAAGTGTTGATTACAAGTTTAAGCAGGTCTTTTTCACTTCGTGATGTAAGTGAATTGGATTACTTCCTTAGCTTTCAAGTTCAGAAAACTCGTGACGGTATTCATTTGTCGCAGACCAAATATATTAAAGATCTCCTTAGCAAAGTTCAAATTCATAATGCAAAAGGTATCAGTTCACCTATGACATCTGGTTTGAAACTTACAGCATATGGTGATGATAAAATGGACAATGCTCAGCTATATCAGAGCACAATTGGAGCGTTGCAATATGTAACAGTTACTCGACCTGATATATCATTTGCAGTCAATAAAGTCTATCAGTTTATGCAGCTACCTTTGCAGTCCCATTAGAAAGCGGTTAAACGGATTCTTAGATACCTAAGTTGCACTCTAGAGATTACACTTTGTTGCAGATCAGGCTTTAACATTCGGATTAATAGGTTATTCAGATGCTGATTGGGCATTGAATTGTGATGATCGACGTTCAATAATGGGCTACTGCTTATTCTTGGGGCCTAACCTTGTTTCTTGGCAATCGAAAAAGCAACATACAATATTGAGATCATCTACAGAAGCAGAGTATCGAAGTGTTGCTAGCTTAGTTACTGAGGTGTCATGGATACAAAGCCTGCTTGATGAACTTCAGATTCCAAAATCACACACACCAATATTGTGGTGTGACAATCTTAGTACTATTCAGTTGACAGCAAATACGGTGTTGCATAACAGAGTTAGTTATCTCTAATAGAAGGCAACCCATTCCATGTTTTGAAAATATATGTAAAATGGATTAGGTTGGTCTGACTTCGGTAAATAGAACTGGTCCTTTTGGGGCCTATAAAATTCCAACCTAATCCGACTCCAGTCGCCCCATTCAGAGGGATGGTCTTTTACAACTCAATTGTTGACCCATTTGAAATATTTTAAATATAAAAAGTTAATGCAGAAAGACAAATTATGGCATGACACATGTAATTTGAATTAGGTGTGACAAGTATGTATTAGTTTTCTAATTATAAATGTAATTTTTTTAGTCAACTTGGAAAGAAAAAGAACCTGATTTCAAATTTCTGAATAATGTTAAACATTTCTCTACTATCTCCCTTTATTTATTTGAATTTTAACTAAAAAAATAGAGTAGGTCTCTTGTCATACGGTCTAACGGATCAAAGTTCCTTAGACGGATCCTCAACACCTAGTCGGGTCCAAAAAAAGAAGAAGAAATATGTTCTCTTTCTCTCGCTACAACCTCCACCATCTATCATCCTTCTCTGCCCTATCCTAATACGTTGCAAACGATCTCACATAACTGAACTAGTCCCTTGAAATATAAGCAAGATAATATATTCACCTTCCGCAATACTAGAAGCAAAATTTGAACTAATAACTGAACTAGTCCCTCGCAAACTAAGTTGATGCACAAATATTCATCCTAAACAAGTTAGAATTAATAAAGTTAATTCATACCCCAGAACCATCACGTGAAGTATCATGAAATAAATAGAAAATTGAACCTAAATCAGAAGCGTACCTTAAATTTGTAAATTTATAATATACGACAATTGATACCTCACATCCGTGTTGACGTGTGTGAATCCTTACGTGGATTAGTGTCTTCCACAGCCAAATCCTTTAGGTACTCATTGGTTTCTTTCTTTAAGATGGGAAAGAGAAGATGAGTGAACAACTTATTTGACTTGGGGACCATAACTCTAATAAAAGAGTTCTTTATATACTAGTTCAATTAAGGGCCCATCAATCTTAATTGATTGGTATTGGGTCTCTGCACATTGCAAACTCCATACCCAATAGACATCTCTAGAGCCTTATTAGATTACACTACTTAATTGGCTCTATTAAATTAAATGGCCCAAAATATAATTGTAATTACATATGCGAGTCCATATGGGAAATTAATCAAAATTCCAACAAAACCTTCTTAGACCGCATAGTCAAATATTCGCTAAAAATGGATCACTCATACCCCTGTTTACCGTAGATCAGGTGCCCCATGGTTTGGTGTATTTTATCTTATCAGTAGAGGTGGTTCCAACTTCCATGATATGTTAAATTTTATATATATATATATATATATATATCAACAAAAGAAGTTTTTGTTTATAAGATTTTTGTTTTTTAATAGTAGTCTTTTATCTTGCTTTAAATTTGGTGACAACTGATTCAACCATTATTCTTTGAAAAGTGAATTCAATCATATAATCCAAGTGTTTGTTGATTTGACTGAATTGACTTTGAAGCATTATTTGACTTTGAAGCATTTCAAGAGCACTACATATACTTTTCGGTGGCTACTAATACTTTCAGAGAGATTGCTAATACTTTTCAGGGGGAAATAATACTTTTTAAGGAAACTACTAAATACTTTTCATGGGGACTAATAATACTTTTTAGGATAAAAACTAATATTTTTCAAAGAAACTACTAATACTTTTTAAGAGAAAATCTAATACTTTTCAAAGGGGATTACTAAAATTTTTTTACGAGAAAACTAATACTTTTCAGGGGACCTACTAATACGTTTTGTTGGGACTACTAATTCTTTTGAAGAAAAAAGTTAATATTTTTTAAGAGAACTACTAGAATACTCTTTAAAAACTATTAATACTTGTCCGATGGATTGATAATACTTTTCAAGGTCCTAGTGATTTATGTCACTGCTTAATATTATAAAAATATCATCGGGTCAATTTTTGGATCCATCTAACGAATTTTGGCCCATTAGACCATCTAACATGAGTTTTTGTCGTAGTTACAGTAGATCTAGCAAGAGGACACATTTGGTTTTAGTTTCAAATGAATCTTTTCAATTTTACATTATTTCAACAAAAACTTCTGTCAGACGATCCAATGGATCAAAATTCGTTAGACACATCCCAAAATCGACCCGGTGACATTTTTGTAATAGCGGTGGTGTTTTGGTAATATTCAGGGACGGGTATTAGCAGTCCTTTAAAAAAGTATTAGCCGTCCATTTGAAAAGTATTAGTACATAGTTCACTTGAAAGTATTCATTTTGTAATATTTGACAGCGATATAGTATCATAAAAACGCTGAAAAGTTTTTTTTTTTTTTTTTTTTGAGAACACCCAAATGGGTGAGGATTAAGGCATTATCCCCAACCTGTATGGTGGACAAAAGAATATTACAAGGAGAGTTATGTCTTTACAGTGAATTATGTTACTACAAATTATCAAAACACCTATATAAAATGTCTATGAAAAGCTAGAATATGTAATTGATCTATTCAAATGAGATTATTTACACATCGAATAAGATTATTGATGTTGCTTTTTAGGGCAGATCACTCCAAAGCTAATGTTTCTGACAAAGTCATTCTTCCCAAGAGGGAAGTCTTCAAGTCTTCTTCTCCAGGAGCTGAAAGTTCTTCAGACAGGAACTTGCCTGCACACACGCAAACATTAGAGGGGCCCAGGGGTTGTCCCAGAGAGACTCCTCTGATGCTGAAGTCAGCACGATGATCGAGAGAATAAGATAGTAAACAAATATTGAATTAAATGTGCAGGAGTAGTTATGAGAGAATCTACTTACAAATAAAGAGAATGGACCTTTACATACCTAGGAGATGGGCCCTGTGGGCCGTGTAAGAGAAATCGGCCTATGGACCAGTCCCGAACTCCTTTGGGTTGGGTTATTCCATTAAGAGCCCATTGGGCAATTAATGTTAAATTAATATATAAACTGAATTATATATTAAATAATTAAAGGTTGTTTTTGCCCCTAGCATAAGCCCCTAGCTCCGGTGTTGCGGAGGTATGGAGCGGTCAGAGCTAAACCGGTACCATATCTGGCTTGTCTTGTTTTATATCTTGTCTTATCTTTGAAGAATCTTTGACTACTTTTGCACATGGACACTTGGGAGGAGAGCTTTCCATAGGTAATATTTCTCTCTATACTCTTATAACTGATGAGTGGAGTCTATCAAGTGAGGAGAGAGATGAGAGCCCAAAAGGTGGAGGAGGGTGCTCCAGGGCAGCCACAGGGGCGCACCTAGGCGCCCTCCGAGGCGGGGGAGGACGACCCAAGCCCCCCGGTCCATTATTCTTTTCGTGTTTCTCTGTCTTTTCTAGAGTTTTCGCATATTTCGGGCCGAATTTTGGATTTTGGTCGTTCTTCAATTCCGCTCGGGGTCGAGGCATCACCAGCCATTTAGTCTCCGATTCAGTCATTCCGTTTCCACCTCTTTTCCTGGATTTTAATATTCCCTCTCTCTCTCCGGAGTTATGTTATGATGGTGAGTGGGAAGTAGAGCTTGAGTCAGACTCGAGTCCGAGTGATGAGTCTTCCGAGGAGGAGTCTGAGGAAGATAATCCAGAAGAGGTCGGTCGATCCAAGTATCGGCATAGGCCTCCTCCCAGGAGCAGGGCAGTTGTTCCAGGAGAGTTGGTTAGCAAAGTATCATCTCTTTGTCTTCGTAGGTTGAAAGAGCGGCTAAAGCTTCCTTCGGCATTTGTGATATTGGCCCTAGGCCTGGATAATAGACTTACTCATCCTCCCGAGGGCTTCATCACGGTGTATCTTTGCAGTTTCTCCATTGACTTTATTCTTCCTCTGAATAATTTCCTCATCGCATCCTTAGATCTGTGGGAGCCTGTGTTGGACAGATGGTTCCTCAATCTTATGCATGCATACGAGGTTACGAGCATGTTATACAACGGTTGGACATATCTCTGACTGTGGATGGGTTCCACTATTTGTTCTACGCCAGGAAGTTTCCTGGCGACACCTTCTTCCACTTCTTTCCTCGCCCCCAGCGCAAGTTTCTTACGGGGCTTCCTTCTCCTGGCTAGTTCTGGAAGGAAGACTTCTTCTATGTGAGGGAAAAAGATTGGGAGCTCCCTCACGAATGGATCTCGGAAGCCATGTCGGCCCAAGGCACTTCCACATCCCGCAAGGAGATGGCGAAAGTTTATAGATCCAATGGATTGTTTGAGATTCTTCTGAATATTATGGAGTTCTTGGGTACTCCACCTTACTTTACTTCTTTGTATTGCTTCTCGTTTTACTTGTATATTTGACTGCTTTCATTATCTGATATTTCTTCTTCTTTGCTTCTCTGGTAAGCAGAGTTATAGCATCGCGGAGTTGATGGCCTTCAAGAGGAAGGAAAATGAGAGGGCCAAGGGCAAGTCTGCTACAAGCGGGAGCTCGAGCGCCCCGCCTCAGAGTGATGATGAGTGAGGGTCGTGCCCTTGCCATCCAGAGGGTGATCGATGATTGGGTTCTCATTTTAGGGACTCTGTTGATGTTCTTCCTACTCTCCATCCTCTTCTGGCTATTTTTGGGGAAAGAAGCCGAGGACGGAGACTGGTGATGTTGCTTCCTGGACCATTGTCCTCGAGCTATCTTTTCTGGCGGAGTAAACCATCGTTGGACTATACAGATTTCGGCTTAGGATGTGCTAGTACGAGAGGAGCTTTATCGGCGGATGACCAGTCCCATCTTAGGTCTTTTCCCTTCAAACACATCAAGACACACCTTTGCGGGGATGTTGCTCGGGTAAGATTCTATGGTTACTTTGCATTTTCATTCTTCATTCTTTGTCTCTTTTCATTTGGCTAAGACTTGTACAAATTTGGGTGCAAATCCTGAACCTTGTTAGGATATCAAATCATCAGGGCGAGGTGGTGGAGATGGAGAATTGCCAACTCCGGAATAAGGTGAAGAGCTTGACAGAGGGTGCTACTCAACACGAGAGCAAGATGTCCGATTTGTCAAAGGAGTATTAGTTGGCGAAGGCCCATATTGACCATATCGAAGACGGGTGACGTCTTTATTCAGTCTTCAGCTGACACCCAGTTGTTGGCCCAGGAGAGGTCCAGCTCGTTGGAGGCTTATAGAGCTTCTACATAATACCGCTCAGAGTTGTTGAAGAAGTCTTCCACTTTCTTTGATAGGGCGGTCCTCCATTGCCGGAAATTTCTACGGCAGAGGAGAAAGACCTCCAACAAGGTGATAGGCATCTTGGACTGTGATGTCTCTGATGAGGAGGAGGATGGAGAGGTCAAGGCCCTCCAGGATCTTCCTGGTGAAGCCGATGGCATAGACAACGGCGATGGAGAGGAGCTTAGAGGAGTCGATGTTGCTGAGGAGACGAAGCCCCCCATGCTTGATTAGTGATAGCTATATTCTGGCCCAGACGGCCTTTGATTCCTGCCTACCTGTTTAGGGCTTGCTTTATGTACTCGGATAATTTTTGCTTTCTCTTTTTTGTTTGAGACGTTTCTCGCCCCGGGGGGCCGGATGATACTCCATTATTTTTGTGCTACATTGATGTTCTTCTTTATGTGTATTTGCTCTCTTTATCATGCTCTATTTATGATGCTTGGATGTGATTTCTTGCTGTGGAAAACTTGTCCATATTTTGTGTAGAAATGGAACATTCCTTTCGGAAGAAAGCCTTAACTCCTCCGGAATGGTCGGAGATATTTGTGTTTAATGAGGGGGGACACCGTTTCTATGGCCCCTTAAGGGCGCCCTTCTGGAGCTCGGAAGGGGCGCCCTTCGAGAGCATAGGGCACCCTTCCAGAGCACAGAGGAGGTTATGCATGCCTTGTTTTTATTTTCTAATTGAGAGGTCAAATCACTGGGCGTACTCATTTCAATCTTTTTTTTTATTTCTTCATTTAATTCGACATGAGCAATTATATAAAAGATATGCAGAAATATATTTTTTTCTTTTAGAATTTATTTATAGTCCGTCTGGTTTTTGATTATTTGTCCATAACAAAAGTATTTTTTAAATATATTTTTTTGACTTCAATTGTACATTTTTTCCATTTCTTATTTATCGCAACCGAGATTCATTTCTAGCGACCGAGATTCATATTGCGTCAATTTATTGAAAAATGATCAAATACATTACTAAAGATTACAATTTACAAGGAGGATGAGACTTTAAGTTTTAAGTCAAAATTGCTAAAAGAGTAAAAGATATAATTTTTGAAAAACATGGTTAGTTTTTATTTTCAAAACACGTAAATGTCATATTTGGCATGTGACCACTTTTATTTATTATAGGAGGTCCAAAAATGATTAGATATCTAGCGTAAAACACTATAAAGTGCGGGCGGCAAGACACAAACTGTGAATACTATATATGCATGCCTTGTTTTTATTTGGTAGCTCAGAGGTCAAATCTTTTTCCAAGTTCTAGATTTATCCCTTTCAGAGCCTAGAAGGGGCGCTCTTCTGGAGCATGGGGCGCCTTTCCGGAGCTTGGAGGGGCCACCCTTCTGGAGCTTTTCTTAAGTTCTCACTTTATCCTTTCCGGAGCTCGGGGGGTGCCCTTTTGGAGCATGGGGCGCCCTTCTGGAGCTCGGAGGGGATCCTTCTGGAGCTTTCTTCAAGTTCATGTTTTATCCCGTTCGGAGCCCCGAGGGAGCGCCCTTATGGAGCATGGGGCGCCCTTCCGGAGCTCGGAGGGGGCACCCGTCTAGAGCTTTCTCCAAGTTTTTGCTTTATCATTTTGATCTTTTTCCCACATGTGTTGGCGTTTTTGCCTTCTTTTTCTTGCACATTTTCATCGTTGAGGAGAATTTATAGGGACCCTTCCAAAGAGGCCCCTTCCTCTGGGGTCTTAGCCAGAGGAGGAAAATTTACTAGGACCTCGGTGAGGAGGCCCCTACCATCCGAGGTCTTAGTCGAATGGGGTTTAATTTGTGAGGACTCCTCCGTGAGGGAGCCCCTTCTCTATGGGGGCGAGAAGCATCACTGGAGAGATTTATATATGGTATTAATATCCTAATAGTTAAATTACTTGAACGAAATTAAAATAATTGGATATGGGTTATTGCTGAGAGTATACCTCGTAGTAGGTGGGCGACGCTTAGAATCCCAGGGGTTAGTCCTTTTCTTCCCCGCGACAGATGATATGGCTCGTTACCTTCGCTTTAGTTTAGTACATGTTCCCATCGATCACAATCTGTTTTTGGATCCCTTCTCTTTTTTTTTATGTGTTTTACAGTCGGAAACTCTTTGATTGGAATGCTTTTTTTATGTTTTTTTTCTTGAAGTGGGAGTCCCAATTTTTTTTGCTGGCAGAATTTTGGTTGAGAGGTGCAATGGAACGATTTTGTGAAAGTTAAGAAATGGCAGCCCTCTTTTTTGGCAGGCGACTTTTCTTTAAGATGTGTGATGAGCGGGAAGTTGGTTTGCCAAGAAGGGTATGTTGTTGAAATAAGTAGGGAGAGTATATTTGGTATTTTAGTTTTTTACAGAAACATTGGTCGATTTAGGATTGATATAGAATAACATCTTTGCTACTCTTATTAGGGACTGTGATCAAATTACTGAACTGAGTTTTTCTTCTGCTCTATTCCCATCCCAATTCCATGCCTCCTTTATTTATGCTAAAATCACTAGAGTTGAGAGAAGATATATGTGGAATTACCTTAGACTTTTTGCCTCCTCTAATGAGGCTAGCCTTGGATTGTTGGAGGAGACTTTAATTGTTTTCTTTCTTTAGATGAAATGATTGGTAGTAACACTGATAGGACTTTAGATATGGAGGAATTTGGGCAAATGGTTAGTGATAGTAGACTTACTGATGTGGGGTATGAGGGAGACACCACACATACATGGACCATATGTGAGCTTCAGGAAAGATTGATAAAATCTTTGTTAATTCTAATTGGTCTGATGCTTTACGGAATCCTCTATTTATCATCTTCCTAGAGTTAATTCTGATCATGCTCCTTTATTCTTTCAAGCTTGTATGACTTTAACTAGACCTCCTTATTCTTTTAGATACATGAATATGTGGGCTAGGCATCACACTTTTTTGGATAATGTGGTTGAGGTTTGGAATTGTCCAACTGGATTTCTTGGTTTCACTAACCTATCCCACAAGCCTACTAGAGTTAAGCAAAGATTAAATGGTGGAACAAGAATGTTTTTGGAGATGTTTTTGAGAATTTAAAGAAGGCTCATATTAAGGTTGATTCTGCTGAAAAAGCTTACGATCTTAATCCCTCTTCTAATCTGCTTATTTCCCTTAATCATGCCAATGTTGAGCTTGTGTTTGTCTTTAACATTGAAGATGAATTATGGCACCAAAAGTTTTCTTGCAAATGGATTCTGGAGGGTGAAAGAAATACCAAATATTTCCATATTTTGGTCAAGCATAAAAGAACCAAGGCTAGGATTTATACTATTACTGATAAAGGAATCACCCTCACATCTGATTCTAATATCCAAAATTCATGTGCCAAGTTCTTTAAAGAATACTTGTCTAATGATGTTGTTAGCCCTGTTTTTATTTGTGACTTCCCTCTTCCTCATCTTCCTAAGACCACTTATTTAGTTTCTCTTTATGTCATTCCCTCTGCCACTGAGGTTAAGAAGGATGTTTTTGATATATGTCCTCATAATAAAATAGATCTTTGGGAGCATGAAGCATCACTGGAGATGTTTGTTTATGGAGACTCTCCCGTAAGGGATCCCCTCCTCTCCGGGAGCGCGAAGCATAATTGGAGAGCTTTATTTACGGGGACTCCCCCGGGAGGGAGATCCTTCTCTCTGGGAGCGCGAAGTGTCACTGGAGCGGTTTATTTATGGAGACTCCCCTGGAAGGGATCCCCTCCTCTGGGAGCGTGAAGCATCACTGGAGAGGTTTATTTATGGGGACTTCCCCGGGAACAAGCCCTTTCTCTTCGAGATTTATCGAAAGAGGATTGGATGAGCGATAGGAAACTAATCCTTTGGTGAGTAGTTGTGCCTTGTAATCAAGAAAGCTAATGAAAATAAATCGTGAATCATATTACTTATTCGGAAATAAATAATATGCGGAGCTGGCATGTAGGCTAGAAAAACTTAAAGCACTAATATTTTTTTACACCTTATGGACAGAAATGAACTGAAAACAAATAAAAACGTGGGGGCCCCCAGAGAAGAGGTGAGAACCAGTGATCAGGTGAGCTAACGAAGATCGCGGCTCCTAAGGTTGCTGGGCGCGATTGGTCTCTTCTTGCCCAGGCTCTTTCCGCAACTTGCGTTGGTCCACATAATCCTTCAGATAGCCTTCCTGAATTAGCCTTTCGATTTCCCTCTTCAACCGAAATCAAGTTTCAGTGGTATGTCCTTTTTTGTAGTAGCGACAGTATATGTCAGAACTTACTTTGTTCGGGTTGTCTGTTATTAGAGAGGGAGGCTTTATGATCCCCTCTTCCGTGCAGTGGACAATATTTCAATTAAGGAAGTGTTTAAGGGAGTGAGTTGTGACTCGCGGATTCTTCTCCCACCTCCACTTCTATTACTTCTTTTTGGCCGGTCATCGGGATCCTTCGGCGGACCCTTCCAAAATTGATTCTTGTCATCATCCCTTGACTTGCACTTGGTACTAGGCTCAGACTTGGTGGACTCCTCCAATCGGGTGTGTTTTTCTGCTCGGCCCAATAACTCATCCAAAATGGAGGGAGGTTTTCCGGCCAATGATTCTTTCATACGTCCAAGGTGGAGATTCTGTTCTAGGATTCTGACCAATGTCTCATGCTGGACGTTGGAAACTTCATTGACAACTTTTACAAATCGTGTCATGAAGTCCCACAATGATTCTCCTTCCTTCTGCTTTACTTGAAAGAGATGAGCAATGGTCTAGAGGCACTTCCTATTGATGGAGAACTACTGCATAAAGGCTTCAGTAAGATTTTCCATCCCGGAGATTGATCCTACTGGGAGCTGATTGAACCAAGTCAGTGCCCGTTTGGTCAAAGTAGTGTGGAACATCTTGCAGCAGCTGCATTCCATCATGTTGTAGAGATCCACCATGGCGTAGATTTTGTCCAAGTGTTCCTGAGGATCTCCAGTTCCATCGTACTCCGAGAGATTGAGGGTTTTAATTCCCGAAGGTAGAGGCTTAGTCAAAATAGCAGGGGCCAAAGGGCTCTTTTTCATCTAGGCGGTAGCTTGCGAGTTAGCATGGATGAGTTGTACTGCATGCGATTCTGTGGCTAGTGGAGGCTCTTCATGATTCTCGCTGTGACCTTCATATCCTCCCCCTGACCTCCCAAGTCAGGGTTTTTAGCGGCGGGCGGAGCTCGAGGCGGTCCCCCAGTGGCTCTAGTCGTGACTTGAAGTCTCTGACCATTTCGGATGGCTTCATCAAGAAAGGCTTGGAGGGATTTCCAGGTCAGATTAATTTCCTCAATGGGCTCCGGAGCCCCCCAGGAGAAGGAGGCGGCGACCTTCTTCCTTGTGGGAAAGGCGGCACCCTTCCTGCAGAAAAGGGGTTGGCCTCCCATCTTCTTGGTGGTTGTTCCTCCTCTGGTATCTGGCCTCATGGCCTGTAGCTTGGGATCTTGCTCCATGCGCTTGAGACCGGGTTTGCATCTTTGTGTGCTTTGGCTATTTCCCACAGACGACACTAAAATGATGTTTTTTAGGGCAGATCACTCTAAAACTAAGGTTTCTGACAAAGTCCTTCTTCCCAAGGGGAAAGTCTTCAAGTATACTTCTCCAGGAGCTGGATGTTCTTCAGACGGGAACTTTCATGTAGATACGCAAATGTTAGAATTATGAGAGAATAAGACAGTAAACGAATACTGAATTAAATGCATAGAATTATGAGAGAATCTACTTACAAATAGAGATGTTAAACGGGCTAGCCCTAGCGGTTTCAGCCTAGCCCTAGTGGACTTCGGGCTAAACAGGTGTTCGAGAATTTCTTACCGCAAGCGTACGGTGTCAAGTTTTAGTATAGATTAAGAAATGGGATTATCATCTCCACAGGAATTGATATCAAATTTTAAACTAAGTATTATAATTACAATAGCTTAACTCTATCTAGATAATCAAAAATAATGGTGTTGATTAAACTAAAAATAAACCTAAAATTAAACTAACAAATTGGTTCAGACAATTTATCAAACACTTAGTAGATATGAATTCTAGAGGGTTGATTCACCTAGTTTTCCCCTATGTTATCAATCCAGTTTATTAATCACACGTTATTAATCTATAAGCCCAATATTTCTACCGTTTATCACTTCCTCTCTCGAGTGCCAAGTGATTCTAGGTTTCAATTCTGATTTCAACATCTCTATAAAAATCATAAATTAAACCATAATGTGCTCAATAAATATTCTTTCATGTACTTCAAAAGATTCATAAACCTCTCGATTCTATGAAATCCTAAGTTATGCTATTCTATGGCCATGCGTTCAATTACCTCTCTCGAGTGTGAAATCAAATACGCCAAACAATCTAAACTATTGATCAGATAATTCAGTGTAATCAATCCAGATAACATAAATAGATTTAATAACATGCGAATCAATAAACTGAAATATCAAAACATAGGTTCAAACGTTGGTTACATCAATCTCTAGAAAATAAAGTTTAGCTCATGATGGATGTACAAAAACTCATGAAAAATTAATTATACATCTCGAAGGTTCAATAATGATAGTGGAAAAATAAAATCAGAAGACCAAGGAAAGAACCCTCTCTGTTTCCAGAAGATAGATGCCTTCGAATCTCGTCCCGAACTCTTTCTCCAAATTTCAAGTCGTCCCGTGTGCTCGATAGAATGTCCAATCCATTTTCCCGTACGTCATTTGTTGTGTTTATACCCTAAAATCTGTCAAAAGCCCATAGAAATTAAATTTCCAAAATTTTGCACAGGTGACCTTATGCACCGCAATTTGTCAATAGGTCTGTTGCCTCAAATTAACCCCGTGCTACTGTTGCCAAATACGGGGGTAGAGGCGCTGCGGCACTCCTGCTTGTTGCACGTTTTTATCTCATTTTCTCTTCTTCAAGTGCGACTTTTTCCTTCCAAACACATTTTTCATCGCTTTTCATCGTTTATGCTACCATAAATTGTATTGACTCCCTAACGACACCTAATGAAATAAAATGGACTCAAACTACTCTAAAACACCCGAAAACAACGCAAAATCTTAGTCTAGAATACTCGATTCATTGGTATAAAATCAACTTAACAATGGGCTTCAGGTTAATCGGGCCACTATCAAATGAGGTGGCAATATTGCGGACGTAACCCTAACCCTAACGGGCTTCGGACTAAATGGGCCACTAACGGGCAAAGCAAAAAAATAAAAAAAATATTTATATCTAAAATATATATTAAAATATATATATATATAATATTATCATTTAAACTAATATATAAACCAAATTATCAATAATAATAAAAGTCAACACATAGATTGTAGTAGTTGGATTAATGGACAAAATCTTAAAGATTAGACATTCAAATTTTCATAATTAAATAAAGTCATGCAAGTATGACTTGAGTACACAACTAAGTAAATATTAATCAAGTATCAATAACATTTGATCCGTCCTTGAACAATATATTATCTTTCAATTCTTATTCATCTAGTATATATAAGACAACAAACAATGAATTCTTATTACTTTAAATAACGCGATTTATAAATTCTTGTTGCTTTAAAATTTATAAAGGAATTCTTGTTACTTTAAATAACACAAACAATGAATTATTGTTACTTTAGATAACACAATTATACAATTTTTAATCAATTACAAAAAATAAAAATAAAAAATAAAAAAGTGGGCTTCGGACCAACCCATTTAACCTGCGGATTAGCACGTTTAGCCCATGGGCTAAACGGTCCGGGCCAAAAAGGCTCTATTTTAAACGGGCCAAATTTTTCAGGCCCTAACCTTATTTTTTTAGGGGTTAAACGGGCCAGCCTATCGGGCTGCGACCCATTTAACATCTCTACTTATAAATGAAGAGAATGGACCTTTATATACCTAGAAGATGGGCTCTGTGGGCCGTGTAGGAGAAATCGGCCTATGGGCCAGTCCCAGACTCCTTTGGGCCAGGTTATTTCCATTAAGAGCCCATTGGACAATTAATATTAGATAAATATATACAAATTATATATTAAATAATTGAATGGCATTTTTGCACCCAACAATTATGATTATCAAAAAGCGCCATCCAAGTTGTGCCAATTTATCAGTCGATTGATTCATTTTCATGTATACGTGAAGGAGCTGAAAGTCTGTCATTATAAGCAGATTATTTTTAATTTGAACAGTAGAATGTCAAACCCTCCAATGCCCATGACTCTTTGCAACAGTATGGACATAAGGGCTTAAGAATCTGATTCAATGAGTATGTGAGATCTGAACTGAGTAGGAAAAAATACTAGTAATGCCATCTCCAATGCTTTGGATTCTGCATATAAAACATTAGGACATGGGTGGCAAAGGGCACTAAATGCCCAACGGACATTGTTATGCCAGTCCCTGATAATACCCCCAACACCAATTGTCTGAGATTGAGACTTATACAAACCATCAATGTTAAGTTTAACAAAGTACATTGGAGATCTATGCCAAAAAATAGGGACCACATGTGAAATTCATGTTGGATAGCTTTATTTTATACATGATTCCACTCCAATTTTCTTTTGAAAACACTTACTTTAGAACAACATTTGAAGATGTGCTTCTACTTTCTTAATAATACTCATGTGATTAAACTTCAAATTCTCATATTTGCAAGCATTCATCTCTCTCCAGGTGTACCATTATATCAAACAAGAGAATAGGAAAGTAACGTGCATTGTGCATGAAAAAGGTGTATAATTTTTCCAAGCAGAAAGAACAATGTATGTGTGATGTAACACCCACCCACTTAACATACTCAAGAATATGAACAATGCAAATTCGACAACATAGACCCTATTTATATGTATTTTTTTGATAAATTAATAAGAGACAAGTAATAAAACAACCCGTGTATGCAACAACAAGGATTAAACTATTTCCACAAGGAAAAGGGGCAGCCAACTCCGTAGTCAAGCAACACTGACATATATGTGTCACAACACATAACCCACAACACCAAGCTATTTACAGATACATATTTACATCAGGCTTTTCAAAAGGGAGTATAGTACAAATCCAAAATATAATACAAAGCCAAAAAGACATAACAACAAATCAACATAGCGCAGCAGTTCGTGATCCATGTACACTGTCCTCAGTAACCTGTAGGAGTCGTAGCAGCCTGTCCAGTAAGCCAAGAAATTAAGCATCACCATGCTCACCTACAATGCATGAACGACATGAGCTAATGCCCATTCAGTGAAAATCATGCACACGGAAAGAACAATGTAATGCAAATGCAATGCAATCCAATGTGTTAAGCAATGAAACCATGCTTATGCACCAAAGCATGTTATTTAAAATCATTTCCTTTTACTGGGTCCTTGGCCCACCTGCTATGTACCGGAAATAGCTCAACATATAATTAATGATCAAGTTGTCCAGTCCGTATGTCTCACATAGCCGAAGTAATGTCTCACATGGCACTGGACATCAATATTCAATGAGCCCCGTCTGAATGTCTCACATACCCGAAATGATGTCTCACATGGCACTGAGCATTAATAATCAATGAGCCTCGTCCGAATGTCTCACCTATCCGAAGTGATGTCTCACATGGCACGAGCTCAATATATCATATAAGCATGACTTTCATGCCTCGATGCACTAGTAGTGGCCAACAAAACCTTTTCTTTTCATACAAAATATGTCGTGCATGCCTCGTCTCAACAATGCTCATACGTTTTGCATGCACGTGACAATGCTAATGAATATCATGCTCAACAAACAGCCATTCCAGTATCATTCAAGCAACATATACATGACAAAATACTTATAATACATCCATCAAGGTACAAGGATCACATTTAGTATAAATAAAGCAGGAAATACTATGTTCGTGCATTATCATTGCAGATGAATTTTTACCTACCTTTCACCCTTGGATATGCTACTGAAAGTTAGCTAATTGATTTTCTTCCCTATCATTAGATGTAAAGCAACCTGTATAAATATAAAATATTAACTTCATTCTCAATTGAATAAATTTACTATGTTAAATTCCTTCAAAGATGCTAAATCTTATAATCAGTGAGTTAACAATTTAAACTTAGACATATATTATTATGTTTGATGGGAACTCCTAACGATCTCATTTTCATTTCTGTTATATTCTAAATCATCTAAATTCGACAAAGTGTGTATATCAATTGAAATATATATATTAAGCATCCTGCCATCACGATTTTTTTATATATTATAAGAAAATGATTCATAACTCACCCCTACCAAATTTCTTCAGATTACCCCATTCTTGTATGCATGTTTATAGGTAGAACTTAAATTCTTTATGGACAATTGATTGCTCCTCAATTTCATATTCAATTATTACCTTGGAAATCAATTAATTATTAAAAATGGTTAAGCAAATTACCAATTTCACCGTGGATATGAAGTTGCTCGTCGTCTGTGCTTCTTCTTCTTTTTCTTTTCTTTTCTTTTTGACCGTGTATGTATTTTTGTAACAGGAGTGTATCCTTTTTTTTCTTTTATCTCCAAAAGTCTAAGTCGGTTAGTTGGTGGATTAAGAAGACTAAAATGCATATTCATATTCATATGCTTATCCAAACAACATCTAATACTTTCAAGGTAAGCAAACAAATTCTTTTCCTTATTTCTTAACAGTGTGGACTCATCTTACCCATTAATCTTAAAAAATAAAGGAATGTGATTAATTCAGTTTTTTAATTATTTCATAATTTTCGCTGATTTTAAGGGTAAGATTGTAATTTTGAAATTCAAATTAGTGGTCCCAACGGATTTTATGGGCTGAAATTGACACTGCCGGATTTTGTGGCGGATTTTAAGGAACCTGTTTTTTCCAAATATTTTTATTTTACAAAGATAGTTAGTGTTCTTCTCGCATAATTAGACATCAAATAATGCATATTTAGTTATTTTGTTGGCACTGTTTTACGAAAACAAGACATAATTGAATATAACGTACTGCATATGTAGTTATACTACACTGCATAAATAGGTTCAATATAATGTATATTTAGTTATGAAAATGGGATGTTGCTTTTGGAAATTATAAAAATGGGATGTTACATAATGTACTGCATATTTAGTTATTCCACAATGCATAGATAGTTTCTAGATAATACATAGTTAGTTGATTTTGTTGCATAGTTTATGACGTCTTGCATAGTTGGATATACTGTACTACATATTAGTTTTTTTACGCTGCATAGATAGTTTTCAGATAATGCATATTTAGTTAAGTTTTGTTTCATATTTAGTTTTCAAACTCACTGTTCGTTATTTCTCTGTAATATTGCACCGATTTTTCTTGTTTTTTTCTATAATATTCATGAACTTTAATTTTTGAGTTCTTCACAATTTTCTTTATATGCGTTAATGGAGGAATGAGAGAGAGAGAGAGAGAGAGAGAGAGACGTGAGATTGGGAAAATTGGGAGATGTATGAGAGAGAAAGAGATTTGATTCCATTTTTGTAACTAACTTGTTATGTTATTTTACCCTACTACCCTTATATTGATTAAATTAATATTTTAATATAGTTTTTATCCATTAAATCATACTCATTAATTAATAGTGGGGGATGGTTGAGATTAGTCCATTGTGTCTCACCTAGAGCATGGTCTCACTTGATCCTCCCCCTATATATATATATATATATATATATATATAACATTTATACTTAACTAAATTCATATTTACTATTAGGCATTTGTTTATTAAAAAATAACTTTATTATTATTACTATTGTATTATTATTATTATTATTATAAAACTATTATTCTTAGATAATATATCATCTTACTGTCAGATTCTCGATCATATATTAAATTAATCCGTTTAATCAATTTATTCGCATTTTAGGTTTTTCGATACACACATTTTTGCTACCTTTAATTCCTAAATTTACCACGTGTAATCTTGTAACTCTTTGAATAGCTATCACGTGTAACTTAATAGATGGCTTCTAATAGTCCGACAACCAAATACCCCTCCCCCTTTTTTTAACTACTTAAATTAGTAATCTAACGACTAACTACTATAAGTGAGTTCCAATATCATAGAACTAGCCAATGTCGTATAAAATAATCAGATTATGCAAATAGCACATAACCAACATGTAATGCATGAACTATATTAGCCAGTGAGAAGTATGAGGCTTGGGTATTACATGTGAGCAGTCTGTGGGAGTGAAATTCCTATCCAGTTTGAAAATAGCTCCAAACCCTTGCACCTGAGAGTTAAGAATCAAAAGGTGAGAAATGGTTTCAAGCTGGAAACCTGAAGAGAGAGTAGGATTCAGCCTACAACACCAATATTTAGAAGCCAGGGAGAAATCTTTAACCTGCATTTTGATGTCAACTAGGATTCTGAATTGAATCAGTCTCTCCATAGGAAGATAGAAATAGAAGGTGTAAGAATAGGGCTTCAAAGGTAAGAAAAGTAAACATTATAAGGGGAAGAAAATTTGATAGCCTGACAAACAGTTGCCATAGAAAAGTATTAGGTTTTCATATGAGAAGTATTACTGTATTAGTGGTCCTTCTGAGAATTATTAGTACGTAATTCACTTGAAAATATTTAATAGTCCCCCTAAAAAGTATTAGTTTTCTCCGTCAAAAGTATTAGTAGTCCCCGTGAAACGTATTAGTAGTTCTCCTGAAAAATATTAGTTTTTCTCCTAAAATATTTTTAGTAATTCTCTTGAAAAATATTAGTAGTCCCCACAAAAAGTATTAGTAGTCCTCTAATAAGTATTAATAGTCCCCCTAAAATGTATTAATCATTCTTTACCATCAAATCTTTTTTCTACATGAATATATGACGTAAAAACACAAAATTGACCAAGATCACTCAATACATAATGTGAAGGAGAATCACGTAAACTAAATTCTCAAACTTGTGTTTTTCTCTTATTTTTTTAGCAATTGAAAATATATATATATATACGTGTTTGTATATATCTATATGTGTAGTAACTCGATATATGTGTTTGTGTGTCTCTCTGTTTAATATGCATGTTTAATATGCATATACATATTTAAAACTACAAAAACTTTCCACGAGAAAAGACAAATGTAATAAGGTTCTTTAAAGAGGAAAAAATTAATAGATTTCAACCCTTTCTCTCCCTCGGTATTTTTCGTGAGTGTGCTTTTTGTGTGTGCAGATATGACAGAGGCACAACGGCTAGAGGATGGAGAGAGAGACCAAGATTTGCCCAATTTTTTGTTGTTGTTGAGGTATGGATCGAGTTGTTTGTTAATGATCTGTTAGACTGTCTGACAGAAGACCTGCTCTGTAACTACATAAATCTAAATCCTAACTCAACAAGGAATAATACTCAATTAGCTAGGAAGTTAAATAACCAATATCATCCACATTTTAAAAAGGAATTGCAGTTTAGAATGACCATTATTAGATTCTCACAGTAAACAATTTTTATTAGGTTGTTATTTCAGGACTTATAATATGACATGGACTTTCAGACTTTGAGTTACAATATTTCCCACTTGTATCAGCCACTCCACTTATCAATTATTATGTATTTATCCCCAAAATTTAGACTATTCCTATTTGTTTCCTTTTTATCTTATAAAAAGTCAAACTCGAAAAACATAAATAAATATTGAACTGAAGTTGAACTCTTCTTCGACTTTCCCCTTTCTCACTTGAACAATTTTCTCCCTGCAAGTCCTCACACTTTCTCTCTGTTCTCCTCCCTACACAAGTTTATTTCCATATCTTTTTCTCCTTTTTATTCTTTTCTGAGAAAAAATCTCTGTTCTGCATAGCCACGTGCAATTTGGTCAAGTTTCTTTACTCTTTTTTTTTTTCGCCATTACAGATATCCCCAAAGAATCTGTTTTTTTTTTTTTTTTTTTTTCCACATTACAGACTTTGAAACTCTTTCCAAGAACTTGTTCTTGAAGAAAATCCAGTGCCTGTATCACTCCGCATTGATCAATTCTTTTTTGGGATCTTGATATCTCTGTTACTCTGTGTCACAGTTATAGCTAGTGGGAAAAGAGTTTTGGTAAGTTCTACTTTCTCTATTTTCTATTTGTAATCACTAATACGAGTCTTTGTTTAATTTCTCCGTACGCAAGTTATCTTTTATGAAATAATGATTTTTATGGATGCATCTTTTCTTGCTTTAATCCAAACGTGAATGACTATAGAATTCTTTGTTTCTTATTTTTTCTGGGTTTTGGTGATTCTTTCTTGCACCATTCAAAATTGATGTTGTAGGGTTTTAGTCTCTGTAGCCAATTTTTTAACTCCTTTTCATTCTGCATTGACCAAAATTCCCTTGATCAGTTATTTTCTGGGCTTTAAATTGTATTTCTTCTCCTTGTTCATCTGCTTTCGTTTTTTCTTTTTTTTTTTTTTTTTCTTTAGGTATTTCTTTTTGGGATCAAGTGTGGCATTTTGGCGTGTGGCTTTGTGTATTGGATATAAAGTATCTTTGTGTATTACTATTTGACCACAATTTTTGAAGTGTCATTGCCGTTCAAGCATCTGGTTCATGGAGTCCCTTCTTTTATACTATCTCACTGTTCAGAATTTATTGCAATTTTTCTTATTTGATGGTTTAGCAGAAATATTTTGGTAAAAAACTCCTGATTGTTTCACTTATTGTTTTAGTACAATAAAATCCTTGGTTTGGTGTGGATTAATCCTCTGCATCAACCTCAGAATCTTCAAGTGCACTGCTTTAGAAGGAAATGAGGGATGTTTTCTTGGTTGGGAAGAACAGTTTCTTCATGTTTGAGCCCTTTAAGTCAATATGCCCATATGAACAAGGATGATGACGAGTATTCGGGAGGGGAAGATGATGTACTTCTCTGGTCCAAAGACCTTGAGAAGCATTCCCATGGTGAATTCTCATTCGCTGTGGTCCAGGCAAATGCCGTTCTAGAGGATCAGAGCCAGGTCGAGACTGGTAGAAACGCGACTTTTGTTGGGGTGTATGATGGCCATGGTGGCCCCGAGGCCTCAAGATACATCTCTGACCATCTCTTCAATCATTTACTTAGTGAGATTTTCTCACCCTTGCCCTTTTTCTGTCGCTTAATTGCGGTTTTCTTGTGAATGGTTAATGTTTATCTTGGAGTTTCCAAATGTGATTTGAGTGTCTGTTTTTGAAATCTAGTAACAACAAGAGAAAGAAGATCCATCTTTCTTTTATGTTTAGTTTTATGGGAGATTATTGTAATCTGAAGTTTAACTCTTTTTCCCGACTCTTTGGCATGGTTTTCCGGTGGACTAGTTTTAGGTGTGATGATTTTCCAATAAACTATATAATTGATCATAGTATTTTTTATATTATTTATGATGTGTCTTATGGCTGGAATTTTACTGGAGAAGTATTTTTCACGAGAATTAGTTGCCAATAAATGAAAAGCCTTGCATAAGCAAATTATATGGTGATTAGAGGAGAATCTTTGCTTCATTTTCTTGTTCTTAGCATGTTTTATCTAACTAATTTTTCTTATTGTCTACTTTGTTGATTGGTAATTAGTAGCTTTCAAAAGGTGCTGAGATTTAGTGTACTCCCTATCTATTTGCCGTCATTTTGGTTATTCAGTCATGATAAGCAGCATATTACAAAATGTTCTTGATTACATTTTTACCCTTCCCATCATGGCTGTGAATATAGATGTGGAAATAAGGAGCTAAGTACAATGGCTAATGTTGTAAGCTTGCGTAGGCTTTTACATGCTGTGAGAGGTCAGGGGAAAATAAACAAAAGGATTAAAAAAAGTAACTTTTGGCTCAATCGAAAGGTAATGCAAGAGCAGTTTTACTTTAATTACCAATATTACCATCTGTCAAAAAAAGCCGTTTTCTCTTTCATGCGATACAGGTTCTCACCAGGCTTTTAGTGCCTTCCCCTTGCTGACCTCCGTCTTCTTCTTTAATTTCCCTTGCTCACTATAATCGTGGTCCACATTTCATAGAATTTAGGGATAATTACACAAAGTGCCCTAAGGTTTGGGCTAATTACAAAAAAAAAACAATGAGGTTTTTGAAAATTACAAAAAAAAACCCTTGTGGTTTGATTGTGTCTTAAATTTAAAGGGGTCACTGTAATGTTTTGATTAATGTAAGGGGAGCTTTTGAAATGTTTTCTGCATGGGTTCTTTTGTAACTTCCGAAAATCTCTTTTTTTTTTTTTTAATAGCCAAAACCTCATTTTTTTTTGGTAATTATCCCCATAATTTATCTTCAACTTCTTTTCATTTCTATAAGGGATAATTACAAAAACTACCCTTGAGATTTGGGGTAATTGCAAAAAAAGCCCGGGGAAGTTACAAACTACAAAAATAACCCCTGAGGTTTGGTTCTGTCTTAAATGTAAGGGGGTGACTGTAATATTTTTACAAACGTAAAGGGGGTGTTTGAAATGTTTTTGCTTATGAATAGGGTAAAGTGGAATACAAAATCAAACCTCAAGGGGATTTTTGTAATTTTCAGAAACCTCTGGGTTTATTTGTTATTAGCTCAAACCTCGGGGGTAGTTTTTGTAATTATCCTTTTCTATAATTGGTCTTTTCTTTCAATTTTTGTCCTATGGATTCAGATAAGCAATCAATCTATACGTAAACCATGTATTTTCGAACACAAACCTTCTACAATTGGAACGAGAGCTGGGATGATACATGACATGACATGACATGGTTTTCTCATTTTACAGGACTTGCTCGAGAAAACGGAGAAATCTCTGAAGACACACTCAGGAGTGCATTTTCTGAAACAGAAAATGGTTTTCTTACTCTTGTTAGAAGAGCTTATGCAATTAGGCCTGTAATTGCAGCAATTGGTTCTTGTTGCCTTGTTGGAGTTATTTGGAAGAGAACATTATACATTGCTAACCTGGGGGATTCTAGAGCAGTAATGGGTTATTCAGACAGATCAAATAAAATTGTTGCTGAGCAGCTTACCAAAGATCATAATGCCAGTACAGAGGATGTTAGAAAAGAACTACGAGATTTGCATCCCGAAGATTCACAAATCGTCGTTATGAAGCATGGGGTTTGGCGCATCAAAGGCATCATACAGGTTTATCACCACTTAACCATGAAATTGTTTAGGAGTCCATATTTTGACCTATGTTTATTTCTCTTTAATGTATATGTGCTTCTCCATTTCTTTTAGGGTTAATTTCGAAAAATTATCCTTGAGTTCAGTCTAATTACACACACACAATAAAAAATCAACTATTTTTCAATTTACAAATATTTTCTCAATATTTGTTTCTATTTTACAAATTACACCTTCAAGAGGTGGTTTTGTTAAGCAAATACAAACCTGAGATAACTGGATTTATTTGTAATTAGGCTAAACCTTGATGGTATTTTTTTGTAATTTACCCTTTTTTTTAATCTCATCAATCACTCTTGATGAAGTATAGTTTTCCTTTTACTTTAACTTGCTAAAAAAATCTAAAATGTATACTTTTTACACTAACTACAAAATGGTCAAACAGCCAAACATCTGTCCTTAATGTGCCTATCTCATAACTTTAAAGGAAAATTTGATTTTATGGTTGTTTATTAAATGTTTTGATCTGTTAGTTATTAAACTGAAGTCATCCATGATAACAATGTCAATGTTTTGTATAAAAGCTGATGTGCTGCATCAATATTACTTCAGTTGCATTTTTTGCCAGAAGTATTTTGGCTAGACATTTTATGGTATTTTCTGTTAAGCATAAGTCAGTTTGACCAGGCTGTGTGTCTTAACAGTGGGAACTAAGAGAATGACATCCAACAATAGCCTCAGGGTTTGATGCTTCATATGAGTCTTTCTTAATAATTAGTAATTCTTTTCGTAGATGGACTTTGATTAATTCGATTTTCTGCTATTTTTTATTTCCTTTTAGAATTATACCTTTCTCTAGTGCTTTTGTCAGTACTCTTAGGGAGTGTTTGCAAACACTTCTGCTTTTGGAGGAAGTAATTTATAGCCACGGAAGTGGCGAGTAGTTGAGAATCAAAAGTTGGTAGTGTTTGCAAATAGAAGCTGAAAAATGATTAAGTTAAGAGAGATTGTTTGGTACAAAAGTTGTAAAAGTGTTTTATTTGTGTGTAAAAGTCAAACCAGAAGCAGAATCAGAAATCCAAAGCACCCTAACCTGCTTTTCTGTTTTGATTAAATGAAGCAGAATCAGAAGCAAAAGCTGACATTTGCAAACACTAAAATACGATTTTTTTTTCCAGCTAAAAGCTGAGAATCATTTTTTTTTAGTGTTTGCAAACACTCCCTTAGTTGACTCCAACCCAAAAATGTTTGAGAAAAATGGAGCAGACTCATGCGCTAGCTTGTTTATTGACATATTGATATTAGCGACCTTTTTTGTTCACTAATTGTAGTTCTTTGATGTTCTCTTGCTTTTTCTTTAGTATATTAAAATTAACCTTCAATATGAGCAGTTGTGTTCTTGGTTTTTCTGGTGAACTTTTTCTGTTTGCGTCAATTCAATCCCTTTTTTTTGAATGTTTTGCCTCTTCTGTCTTGTTTGTAATAGTTTGCGTATCTGTTTCCATATTTATTCCAGGTATCCAGATCTATAGGTGATGCTTATCTAAAGAGGCCAGAATACGGTCTCGACCCATCTTTTCCAAGATTCCACCTCCCTGAACCTCTTCGTCGACCAATTTTAAGAGCCGATCCAACCATAATCACTAGAAATTTACGACCAAACGACAAATTTCTCATTTTTGCATCCGATGGTCTGTGGGACTATGTGACTAATCAGGAGGCTGTTGAGATTGTCAACAATAACCCAAGAGTGGTGTGTGTTCTGTTTTGTTATCATCTATCTTTGGGATAGTTGTAACACCACCCATGAGGTTTAGTCTAATCACAAAAAACTCCAGTTATCCTTCAAAACACCCCCTTGAGTTTTGTATATATCTACAAATATGCCCCTCTTGAGGGGTGATCTGTAAGAGAAACAAATGTCAAGGGGGTATTTGTAATATCGAAAGATAACTGAGTTTTTTTTTGTAATTAGGCTAAACATGAGGGTGTTTTTGTAGTGATATATTTATTTTCATTTATATATTTTGGCCACTCAGGGTATAGCTAGGAGACTTCTTTTATCAGCTATCGAAAAGGCAGCTAAGACGAAACGTATGCCTTATAATGAAATAAAGAAACTCGAACAGGGGATGAGGAGACAAGTTCATGATGATATTACCATTGTTGTCATCTTCATAGACCCTGAGACGTTGGATAGCAAGACGTCTGCGCGTGAACTCTCGGTACGAGGATTTGTAGATACTGTCGGACCATCAAATTTTAATTTTTCGTAAGGGATTAATATGACAGCTACATCTGTGATCAAAGGTTAATTAGCGAAAATGATCAATTTGTATAATCTTCTCATAAGACATACTTGTTTGTAATTACGTAATTCTTGGTATGTTTAGTTTCTGATCTTTCTATGTCTGGACGATGTCTTTTGGTTTCGATGGGATCATTAACAAAATTCCTTTGCTTCACAACAACGATTTGTGATGCAAATTGCTTAGTTCTTTTCTGATATCTTCTGTACTGGCATTGTGATCTTTGCTAACATACTCAGCAACAATTTTATGGATCCAATTTCAGTTTTAGTGCTTAAACTATACAATGTTTTCACTTTTGGTACGCCACTTTCAGGTCATATCAATTTTGGTATCTCATGTTTAACTTTTTAATCAATTTCGCCACATTCCGTTGAACGTCAGTCAATTCTGGTATGGATCACGAGTGATTAAAAAGTAAAATATGGGGTACCAAAATTGACGAACAATTGACGGAATGTGGCAAAAGTGATTAAAAAGTAATATGACCTGAAAGTAGGGTACCAAAAGTGAAAATAGTCTAATGTTTAGGTACTAAAACTAAAATTATCCCACAATTATGTTCGATCTGTCTAAATAACTCATTACTGCTCTAGAATCCCACAGATTAGCAACATATAATGTTCTATTCCAAATAACCCCAACTAGGCAACAAGAACCAATTGTTGCAATTACAGATCTAATTGCATAAGCTCTTCTGACAGAGAAAACCATTTTTTGTTTCAGAAAATGCACTCCTAAGTATATCTTCAGACATTTGCCACGTCACGAGATTTGGACTTCAGGCATGTCAACTTGATTAAGTTCGAGGAACTTGTCTAGTCATGGACTTGATGTTGAAGAAGGACTTGGCCATCCCTATCTAGAGACGTTCCCGTGATGAGCCTATGGCAGGACGAAACCACTTGTTGCCTCGTTGGACATAGAAGTTTGTATAGATTGGTTTCTTGTCTGAATTCTCCCCCAACATCTGCAATCTTACAACTTATTGTGAGGGATGGACATGAGGGGCTGGTGAAGCCTGAACACTCCCCTCTAACTTCTGAATTTTTTTAAATAAGTATAAATATTATATATAATTATTAAAATTTAAGAATCTGCCCCTAAATAAAAATACCTCTTATCTACTGTTTTTAAATAGAAATCAATCTATTGGCTTAGGAAAATGCTTTTTACATGCCACATTCATATTCACAGCCTGTGGGTTAAGAGAGAAAAAATATTAATTAATAATGGTGAATAAATAGATGGGAGGACTGAGTCTCATTGAGTTAATTAATAAAAGATGAGTCATGTCCTCTCTCTTTCGTATAGCTATCAAAAATATTTTCTATAATAACCCCTTTGGCTGTGATTCTTGGAAAGGTGCAAAGAAATGGAATCTAAACCAAGAAAACTGAAATCACTTGACAAAATGCTTGTGGCTGATGACATGAATAGAAACAAAAGCCCCAAGATCCAATATGACATTACAACTTCATATTAAACAACAATATGTGACAACTAAATCCAACAAGCATGTAAATACTGCCAAGGAAGTCACATGTGTTCTTCATCCAAAACTCGAAATCATAATACGATTGCAAATACACAAGTCTTCTACAAATTAATATAAATGAGCAAAAATGAAAATATTTCCATGTCCATTGTTCAAAAAAAAAAAAACTCAAAACAAAAAACCAAGAAGAAATACAAAAAGAAAAGCAAATGAAGCAACATAAGCAATCATGTGATTTGTATAAATCTCTTCACTGCTCTTTCCAACAAGATTCATCTTAGAAGCATTTTCTGTGAACAATTGAAGGCCCAGACTCATCGTACTCGGCTTTGGCTATCCACATCTACAATGAGAAAAACAAGTACTTCAGTCAACCAAAATTCTTGAAGCTCCAATAAAGTTCTTATATCTCAACTTTCACAATTCTTAGGGAGTGTTTGCAAAAACTTCTGGTTTTAGAGAAAGAAATTTATTGTAGACGTCAAAAGTAGTTGACTCAAAAGTTAGTAGTATTTGCGAATAGAAGCTGAAAACTATAATAAGTTAAAATAGAATGATCCGTAAATCACTTGTAAAAGTGCTTTTATTTGTATGTAAAAGTCAAGATTGCCCTTCAATTTTGAAATAGGAATTTGTGTACATACAAATATATTTTGAGGTCAAAATGTCCAAAAGAACCATTACACATGTTAAATCAAAACTAGATGCAGAATAAAAAATCTAAAGCACCTCTCCTGCTTTTAGATTCTAATTAAATTGTGTCGAATTAGAAGTCGGCATTTGAAAACACACTAAAAACTATTCTTTTTCATAGCCAAAAGCTAAGAATCACTTTTTTCAGTGTTTGCAAACACTCCCTAAATTTCAGATATTCAAACTTGAGCACGGTCAATACTCAATCACCATAAAATGTTAACCTTAATCATCTAACCTCCATTTAAATTTACCAGTATCCAAATGTGTTTCCTCATTACCCTTTGTTCTTTAAAATGTAATAATGCTAGATTTAAAATGGGACTTTATACTAAAATGTAAAGCATACCTGCTGGAATGTGCTGAGAGAGGCCAAAATGGATCCTCCGATCCAAACACTGTACTTTCTCTCAGGTGGAGCAACCACCTTAATCTTCATGCTGCTTGGAGCAAGAGCTGTAATCTCTTTGCTCATCCTGTCGGCAATACCTGGGAACATGGTGGACCCCCCACTGAGAACAATGTTGCCGTACAAATCTTTCCTGATATCAACATCACACTTCATGATTGAATTATAGGTGGTCTCGTGGATGCCAGCAGCTTCCATCCCGATCATCGACGGTTGGAAGAGGACCTCAGGGCATCGGAATCTTTCAGCGCCAATAGTGATTACCTGTCCATCTGGCAGTTCATAGTTTTTCTCCACAGCAGAACTAGTTTTGGCTGTTTCCATCTCTTGTTCATAATCGAGAGCAATGTAAGCTAGCTTCTCCTTAATGTCTCTCACGATTTCACGCTCGGCTGTTGTAGTGAAAGAGTAGCCTCTCTCTGTGAGTATCTTCATGAGGTGGTCAGTGAGGTCACGACCAGCCAGATCAAGACGCAGGATTGCATGAGGGAGAGCGTAACCTTCGTAGATGGGGACTGTATGGCTCACACCATCCCCAGAATCGAGAACGATACCTGCCAAAAAAAGGAAACTTAATTTAGCACAGTAGAGAAGGTGCTTTTGTTTTCTAAACATTAGGCAGATGGCTAGAACATTTTGTCTGCTGTATCAACAATATGTTTCTTTCAGCACGTGATCAAGATATTTAAGTGATAAACCGCTCCGCAATAATGTGTCAATCACTACATTTTTATCACCATATGAATTATCATGTCTTTCTTGCACATGCCCTTGTTTTTCCATAAGAGCTAAATAGGATGAAATACTTGATTAGTGATTGTTCACAGCAATTGAAGTGTGTATAGGCAATCAATTGTAACAAATAGCCGAGTCTGCACTGCGCAAGAAAAAGCATATTCATTTCTTTAAAATATTTTCAAAAATACTCTGCATCTTTAGAGAGATGCTCGTCTTAACAGGTGAATGGCATTTATAGGCGGAAACACTATTTTCCTTTGTAATTTACCAACAGAGGTGCCTAATCAGAACACTGAAAACAGTGGCTGGTATCTCTTTACACAGATCTAATATCAGATTATCATTCATAACCAAAAAACCAAATAAAAAGGACGAAGCATCAGTGAATGGATGAGTAATGACTTTGTATTCTCCTTACCAGTTGTACGACCACTGGCATAAAGGGAGAGAACAGCCTGAATGGCAACATACATGGCTGGGGTGTTAAAGGTCTCAAACATGATTTGAGTCATTTTTTCACGGTTGGCCTTGGGATTGAGAGGAGCTTCAGTCAATAGGATTGGGTGCTCTTCTGGGGCCACACGAAGTTCATTGTAGAAGGTATGATGCCAAATCTTCTCCATATCATCCCAGTTGCTCACAATTCCATGCTCAATTGGATACTTGAGTGTCAAAATACCTCTCTTGGATTGAGCCTCGTCACCAACATAAGCATCTTTTTGGCCCATTCCAACCATAACTCCAGTGTGACGAGGGCGGCCCACTATGCTGGGGAAGACAGCTCTTGGAGCATCATCTCCAGCAAATCCAGCCTGGTAATTTTGTGATCGACATAAAAAATAAGCTTCTGAAATCATAAACATGAGCTAATAATAATCTCTTATTTTCATTTCATGATGGACTAGCAATTGAAGTAAGTTTTGCTAAATAGTGAATGCAAAGGCTACCTTAACCATTCCAGTTCCATTGTCACAGACAAGGGGCTGAATATCCTCGGCCTCTGCCATCTCTTAATGTTAGCTGGAGAGAAAGTAGCAAATCAATCTATCTTTATCAGGAGAATGACAATATCATAAATATAAACATAAATTATGAAGATCAAAAGCTAAATTAAATTTGATCAAGAAAAGTTCACTTCATATTAAATGGTCATGGCACATCAAATCATGCACAAACTTTAATTTCAACCACACAAGGATGTGATGTCAAATCAAATCAGATTGGAATCAGGACTGAGCCTTGACAATGAAAGATCCATCCTGAGAGACGGATTGAGGAACCAGTTGATGCAAACTATTTCCATGGATGGCAACACGCCAACACATAAGGCACTGAAATTCAACATCATCATCCACTACAAAAATGAACCATGGAAATCCTTTATTTCTAATTGCATTTGGGTGTTGATTCAATAGCAGACCTTGAACATCCAAATGCTCAACTTCAGAGCATGACTATCATGTAAATTCACCCTAAAATGAATCTATACATGCATCTTCATCCTAAATTGCAGTATATTTAGCAAATTTTCCCAAATCTTACTACTATAAACGAGAACCCATATAAACGCAAGTAGACAAACATAAAGCATCCACCAATAAGCATGAACTGGAAAAAACATGACCTTCATTGATCAATAGTCACCAGACCACAAATACACATTATCATTTGAATATTTGGTCATAATTCAACAACATTAACAGATCCATGAAAAAAATTCATAAAAAGCATAAACAGCTAGATCCCACAGTAAAAATCGAAGAAAAAATAGATATTTTCACAGATCAAGAGAATCGGAAACGGTAAAGGATGAAATACATAACACGATTCGACCTTTCCTCAATATGGAGATTAAAAAAAAAATAGAGTTTTTGTCCAAAATAATTGATACAAATCGAATCTTTGAGATGAGAAAGCGTAATTTCAAGGCAAAGATTGTACCTCTGAGGAATTGCTGAAAATGGGTCTCTCTGTCTTTCTCGCTCTTGCAAAAGATTTCTCTCTCTGCGATAATGCGGACTGTGGCTTTCCCTTTGTCTGAGATGCCGGCCCTCTTGTTTAAAAAACGAGAAATGAAACTCAGCCACAGATGAAATTTAGCTCAAATGAACCTCAAATTCCTTCTTTTGAGATCTGAGCCGTTGGATTGATATGATTTGGATCTGTGGTTTGTGGCACCCACGACAGCATCACATTGATGGTGAATATAGCTGGCTGGCTTTTTGCATGCACTTCCACTGTGAGGACAGATTTGCCCTTCACCTTTTAAAGTCATTCCCATCTCACCTTGTCTACTCCTTTTAACTTACGGAGGTCAATTTTGAGACTTCGTTATTTTCTGTATCAGAGTTTTAACATTTAAAACTAAAAAGAAAAAAAAAAGTCTATTTCCCATCATTCATAACAAATAAGTTATAATAGACGTATCCTTTTCTTTCAAATTTTGATATTTCTATAAACTCTATTGTCCTTTTCTTTCCATCACAAGGAAAACTAATTGATGATTTCATATCAAGAGTTGGGCAACATGGAACTAAATATTATCAACTATCTAGTAGCTACAAGTGAAATGTGTTTGGGGCAAAACTAATATATAATTTATTTTATATATGTTTATTTAATATTAATTGTCCAATTGGCTCTTAATAAATAAATCGGTCCAATGGTGTTTGGGTTTGGCCCATCGGCCAATTTCTCCTACGCGGACTTAGGCCAAATTCTCCTACACGAGCCCACGGGGCCCATCTCCCATGTATAAAAAGGTCCCTCCTATTATCTGTAAGTAAAGTAACTCATTATTCTCCTATGCAGTTTTTTACAGTATTCATTTACTGTTATTTCTCTCGTTCACATTGCTGACTTGAGCGTCGGAGGGGCCTCCTTGGGACAACTCTCGAGGCCCTCTAACGTTTGCGCGTGTGTGCAGGCAAGTTCTCATCAAAGGATTTTCCAGCTCAAGGAGAAGAAGACGAGAAGATTTCCCCTTCAGGAAGAGGAAGAAGAGAAGACTTCTCCATCGGGAAGAGGACTAGCGGACAGACTTCCCTCTCGAGAAGAGGATTTTGGTCAACCCAGTTGACTTGAGTGATCTACCTTAAAAAAAGTAGTATCATTTTGGCGTCGTCTGTGGGAACAATAAAAGCACACGAAGTCGCAGACCCGACCTCAAGCACATGGAGCCGGATCCCAAGCTGCAAGCCCTATAGCCAGAGACCAACAAGAGGAAAGGCCATCAAGAAGGCGGGAGGCCAGCTACCTCTCCACCGGAAGGGCGCCGCCTCCCCCACATGAAGAAAGGGCGCGGCCATCTCCATCCGGAGGAGCTCCGCCCATTGAAAAAATTTACCTGCCCGTCGGAAGGACGCCACATCCCCCACGGGAGGGAAAGATGTAACCACCGTTGCGTGGAAGAGGGGTTTACCCCCTGAAGAAGTTCACCTGACCCAGGAAGCCTTCCAAGCTTTGTTAGACAAAGCTACCCGGAATACTTTGAAGAGTCAAGCTGTGGCCGGAGCTGCGGGGAGACTGCCCCGTGCTCTGCCCACCATTGAAGACCTGACCTAAAAGGTCAAGGAAGAAGAAAAGAAGAATGCGATGAGATTCATGAAGAGTCGCCACTAGCTGAAGAATCTGAAATTGATGGTTGTGGAGCCAGGAATCAGCAAGAAGAACTATCATATTGAAGATGAGAGGCCAGCCCCCTCCTCTGGGAGGGGCGCAGCCTCCACTTAAAACCAAGAAGAGCACCGCCTCCTCCTCCCGGGGGGCTCCGCCTGTTGAAGAAGTTCGCTTAATGTGAAGAGCCCTCAAAGCCCTGCTCAAAAAAGCTGACCGAGCCGCTTCAAGGAATCATGCTACGGCGAAAGCTACGGGAAGACATTCCTCAAAGTTCCGCCAGATGTTGAAGACCCCAACCTTGTGAAAGAAGATAAAAGAAATGAAGGATTTGTAAGAAATTAAAATACTAGCACACTCCCGCTTGAAGAGAAAATGGAAATGAAGCCTAACACTCCCAAGTCCACATTCACAAGCCCACGAAGAGTCGCAGACGGTAAAGCATCAGCCAAGCCAACTCGCGGGCCATCATTATAGGGAGTAAGTTCACTAGCCCCTGCTATTCGAGACAAGCCAATGCCCTTAGGCGTCAAGATCTCCAGCCTCCTGGAGTATGATGAGACTGGAGGTCCATCAGGAGCACTCAGACAAACTCCATGCAAAGGCGGATCTTTACGGTATGATGGACACTTCCCATTGTCAAATGTCCGGACAACACTGACCAAGTGCCACCTACGTGGTTGATGAGCTCCTAATTAGATCAATCACTAGGAGGGATAAACTCACTACTGCCTTTGCACGACGATTCTCCATCAGAAGGACGTATTCAGAGACCATGGCTCATCTTTTTCAACTGGAAGGAGAGTTACTACAAGACCTCATGAAGTGATTTGGGGAAGTCGCGGGCTCCAAAACTGGGAACACCAAACAAGAAGGCAGATCATTGAGAAGACATAAGGATAGACCCCTCTTTCCAAAGGGACGTCTTTCAATAACTCAAAGAGCTGAAGGAGGCGCCCTAGCCTGGCCAAAAGGGCGCCTTCCTTAATCTCCTCCTCCTAAATGGCTCTGCTTACCAGATAAGTTCGCTGAACCCGGGAAGCTCTCCAGCTCAATAAAACTACCTGGAACACTCTAAGACATTAATGCTCCGGGAGCCGCACAAGGATACCCCCGAGCTGCATGAAGACCCCTCGTACGGGCACCTTGCCATTGTAGGCCGCAACAGCAGTTGCATGAAGAATGACCCTCACTCGACTAGAATAGAAGAGAGGAAAAATGAACTGGAAAGCAACCAAACACTGAAGAAGTCATTACCTTGATAAATGATAAACAAACCTTGAAGTCCAGAAAGGATAGGCACAAACTCCCCTCGGCGCTTGGGTTGAGAATCCAAGAGCCATCCATACTAATCAAGCTATTTCGGGAACAAGCAACCCTTTACAGAAAGACAAAACTCCCAGACAACCTGTCGATGAACCATCCTTAGCTAGAGGAAGATCCGTAAAAACTCCATTCATGGGAGAGGTACACCCCCAACACGAAATAAGAGAGAAATGCTCAACTCATCGGGGAAGACGAAGACTCCATAGATGGAGAGAGCTGAACCATAAAGAAATCAGCCTGAGAACCCATCGCACACAGAACAAGAAGCAGCCAAATGTCCATTAAAGTGTTTTTCACTTGACATTCTCTCTGGACAAAGGACTCCCTCAAATTTCTTTTGATCTTTCAAGTTTTTGCTCAAGCCGCTCGAGAGAAATGGAGATAGCCCTGAGGACACTCAGAAGAGCCATGCAAAGTGTAAAGTCCCAAGCCTCCGAGAGTAGCATAATCCATTCAACTATAACAGTGAAAACTCTGGAGCGAAAGGAGGAATATCAAACTCCATGGACAAAGGTGGAAACGGAATAACTAAACCAGAAACTCAATGTTTGGTAACGCCTCAGCCTCCAAGCTGAATGGAAGAAGGATTGGTATCCGGAATCCGTCTTGAAATATACAAAAACTCTAAAAACAATGGGGAAAAACACGAAGGATAATGGGTCGGGAGGCTTGGGATACCTTCTGGGGGCGTGCCCCTATGGCTGCCCAGGGAGGGCGCCAAGGGGGCGCCCTTGCCCGCTCCAGGGAGGCGCCCGGGTGTACCCTCTATCGCCTGTGGGTCTCTTATCTCTCTCTCTGCTTGACACACTCCACACATCACTCCAACACTCCCTAGGGACGTCAACACTTCACATCTTTTGAAGAGCAATGGAAAAAAAAACTCTCAAGTAAATACTTAGACCATAATCATCCAACTAAGCTCATATCAAGAAAGACTCCCATATCATGGAGCCATCAATATCATTTCCGAAAATACAGAAGCCATGGAGTACACTTCCAACATACTACAAGGATCATAATGAAGCCAGCATGGGCGCCACTCCCGGGAAGAGGATACCAAACTCCAACAGAGAGAAGAAGGTGCCCGCAATATTTAGAACGCAAGACTCAGGAAGACCAAGTCTGAACCAACCAAGTGCTCATACCCACGATTCGGCTGAAGGTTGAGTTCTTAACAAAGACAAGGATCGAGGAGCTGCTCACAAAGGCTCACACAAGGCAGCACGCTACCCAGATCTGGGTGCCCGACCTGGGCTACCCTAAAAATCTCGAGAAAGAAGCTTACCCAAATCAGTCATTAACAAGTTCCACTAAAAGCTCTGTGCTACTAACAACACCAAAGGAAGAGTATTCATATGATTGGAGTTATCAACATACATCTAAAAGCCATGCAGAGAGATGCAAGCTCTCCAGGAAAGACGATGATCAAGCCCAGCAACTTTAGGAGCCGCGGATCTCGCCAGCTCCCACAAACCTCAAGCAATGGTTCACATCCACACGCACAATTCCTCACAAACATAAGCCACAAAATGTGCAGTCAAAAGAGTGCGAATACGTTGAAGGAATGAATGTGCAACCAGAAGAGTAATAAAGGGAAGGATTCATCTCCACACACAGTGCGAACAACTCCGTACAGACAAGGGTCACAAGAACACGCGAGGGCGCCCATAGTGAGGTAGCTTAACACTATCTAGGGCCCCTCATTAAAACCCATAATGAGGTAGCTTAGCGCTATCCAGGGTTCCTAGGGGGTTGCCCATAGTGAGGTAGCTTAGCGCTATCAAGGGCCCCTCATTAAAACCCATAGTGAGGTAGCTTAGCGCTATCGAGGATTCCCGGGGATTGCCCATAGTGAGGTAGCTTAGCACTATCCAGGGTTCCCGGGGGTTGCCCATAGTGAGGTATCTTAGTGTTATCCAGGACTACATAGGTCACCCATAGTGAGGTAGCTTAACGCTACCCAACGCCCCTCATTAAAACCCATAATGAGGTAGCTTAGCGCTATTCAGGGTTCCCGGGGGTTGCCCATAGTGAGGTAGCTTAGTGATATTCAGGGTTACAAAGGTCGCCCATAGTGAGGTAGCTTCGCGCTATCCAGGCCCCTCATCAAAACCCATAGTGAGGTAGCTTAACACTATCCAGAGTTCTCGGGGAATGCCCCTAATGAGGTAGCATTACGCTATCCAAGGCCCCCAACATATTAACCTTGTCCGGCTAAGACCCCGGATGGGAAGACCTCATCCGTCTAAGACTCTGGATAAAAGGGGCCTCCTCATAGGAGAGGTCCTAGTAAATTTTCCTCCTCTGCCTAAGACCCCAGAGGAAGAGGCCTCCTCACAAGGAACCTGGTGAATTCTTCTCCACGATGAAAATGTGCAAGAAAAAGAAGGCAAAAATGCTAACACATATGGGGAAGAGATCAAAATGATGAGTCGAAATCTTGGGAAAAGCCCCTGGAGGGCGCCCCATATGCTCTATAAGGGCGCCCACTTCGGGCTTTGGACAGGCGCTTAAGAAGAGTGCCCTTTCCGGACACCAAAAGGGCGCCCTCTCCGCACTCTGGAAGGGCATCCCTTGAGCTTGGGAAAAGCGGACTCAGGTAGCTCCAGAACAAGTAATTTTGGCTATTCCGAAAAAATTAAGGTTTCCCTCCAAAGGGAAGATCAACCTCAACGTGGAATATGAACAAGTCTCTCACCAACAAGAAGTTACATGCAAATACTACAAGTAAATCATGATAAAATAAAGCAAATACGCATAAGGAAAAACATCCATATAGCGTGAATGCAACGGAATATCATCCGGCCTCATGGGGAGAAGAAAAACCTCAAGAAGAAAAGAGAAAGCAAGAAATATTCCAGTGCCTAAAGCAAGCCATAAATAGGTGGGCAGGAGTCAAGAGTCATCTGGGCCAAAAAATAACTATCACTGCTCCAGAAAGGTGCTCTCTCCAAGCTCCAAAAGGGTGCTCTCTCCAAGATCTAGAAGGGTGCTCCCTCGGAGCTTCGGAAAGGATAAAGCAAAACACAAGTGTCTCCGGCCACTCCGGAAGAATTAAAAGCTTCATTCCAAAAGGGTAGGGTCAATCTCTACAAAAAAGAGCAATTCCCCACGGATAAGGAATCATCTCTTTCTCCACTTGAAGCACTCCAACTATCCATGGATTCTCACCTCAAGTTTCACCTCGTCTCTCACATTCAAGAAATTCCCTAAGTCTTCCACAAAGCAAAAAATTTCAAAATTGAGAGGTAGAGAGAGAAAATTTACTTTTGGAAGACATGGTCAAAGGCTCTCCTCTCAAGCGTCCTCGTGCAAAAGCAGACAATGATCCTCCGAAGGCAAAACAAGAGGCGCAAGCAGGACAAGCCATATACAGTACCGGTCTAGCTCCCGCACTGCTCCTTCCCTCCGCAGCACCAGAGCTAGGGGGCTTATGTTGGGGGCAAAAATGGTATTTAATTAATTAATATATAATTCATTTTATATATGTTTATTTAATATTAATTGCCTAATATGCTCTTAATAAATAAACCGGCCCAATGGTGTCCGAGTTTGGCCCATCAACTGATTTCTCCTACGCGGACTGGCCCATAGGCCAAATTCTCCTACACGACCCACGGGGGCCCATCTCCCAGGTATAAAATGGTCCCTTCTATTATGTGTAAGTAAATTAACTCATTATTCTCCTACACATTATTTTACAATATTTGTTTACTATTATTTTTCTTGTTCACCGTGTTGACTTGAGCGTCGGAGGAGCCTCCCTAGGACAACTCCTAGGGCCCTCTAATATTTGCGCGTGTGCAGGCAAGTTCCCATCAAAGAATTTTCTAGCTCAAGGAGAAGAAGACGAGAACACTTCCCATTTGGGAAGAGGAAGAAGAGAAACTTTCCCTTCGGGAAGAGGACTAGCGTGAAGATTTCCCTCTTGGGAAAGAGAACTTTGGTCAACCTAGTTGACTTGAGTGATCTACCTTAAAAAAGTAGCATCAGTGCGAAAATAGAATTTTGATAGTCATTGAATGGAAAAATATATATATGAAGGTGCCATTAATAACCTGACAAATTTATTTTTTAGTTTTTATCTTTTCCTTTTAATTTGTGGTTGCTTTTTCGGTTTAGCTATGTAATCGTCTTGTGGTTACAAAGATATGGTTATATTATTATCGTGGTCTCCCTCATAAGCTAATTGATCAGCCTTGTGATCAACATTTTTTCTCTATTTTATTTGTCTCAAAGTGCGGTCGTACTTTAAAAAAAAATAAAAAAATGACAAATGCTCAAATCAGTACATGATCCCTGCTTATAAGAATGGGTAAATCACAATTTTAGTCCTCTATAACTATAAAAGTCTACAAAATAGTCCTGCATAAATCACGATTTGCAAGAAAGTCCCATAATTTTCAAAAAGCTCTGGATTTAAGTATTTTGATCGCCAATTGAAATGTCCACTTGTTCTTATTTCCGGTCAAACCCTTTAATGTGGGAATTGATTTCGCTTATATGGACATCTCCAAGTGAGTTTTTCTTTCCTAAATTTTTGTCCCAATCAATATGCGGACTCACTTGGAGGATGCCACATAAGCAAAATCAGTTCCACATTAGCGAGTTTAGCCGGACATGTAGACATGTGGATTTTTTAGGCAAATCTCATTTTTAGAAATTAAAACCGAAATTGAGAGCTATTTGAAAATAACACGACTTTTTTTTGCAAATTGTGAATTTTTGCAGGACTATTCTTGTCAAACCCCTATAGTTACATGACTAAAATTGCAATTTACTCTATAAGAATTAGTGATTTAGGATGGTCTATAAACAAAAGAATACACAAAGAAAGAATGATCGAAACATAGTAGACAATCTTAACATCTTGCTTATTAATCATTCTAGTCCTAAGGCTTGATGTGAATTTTGGAAAAGATGGACTAAGAAGCATCTTCTTGTAAGCAATGCAAATAGGTCTTGATATACCTTAGTTATTGATGCTGCTTTCTAGGGAAAATCACTCCAAGTTAGGATTTATGAATAAGTCCAAGTCTTCTTCTCCGCAAATGGGAAATCTTCTTAATCTTCTTCTTCCACAACTGGAAGTCTTCTACTGAGAACTTGCCTACACACACGTAAATGTTAGATGGGCTGTGGGGGTTGTCCAAGGAGGCCCATCCGACCATCAAGTCAGTACGGTGTACGAGAAGAAAAATAAGACAATAAATAAATACTGAATATGAGATTCTTAAATTATGAGTCAGATACTTACAAATGAAGAGGATGAGCCTTTATATACCCGGGTAGTGGCCTCATGGGTCGTGTAGGAGAAAGTGGCCTGTGTGCCAGTCCCATAAATGAATAACTAATGGGATTAACCCAATATATAAATTTAAAATAATATTTTTGCCCGCAACATAAGCCCCCCAGCTCCGGTGCTGCGGAAGTATGGAGCAGTGCGGGTGCTAAATTGATATTATGTTTGACTTGTCTTGATCTAGTTTCTAGACTACAGAGGTGAGAGCAACTAAGTGTCTTGCGAATATGTCATCTGTGTAGGAGGTGATCTCTTGAAAAAGTTGGTGTATCCTTAAGAGGAGTGGTCCCCAGAAAGGGGAGAGGTTCCCAAAGCGCGGGAGCCCATGAATTGAGTTTCTTGTATATGACGAGTCCGCGCGGAACTTAGCCTTTTTGGAGGCAACATATTTCTTGTGGGAGGTCTTCGTGGGACTTGAAAGTTCAGGAGAATGTCTATCGAGAGTTGGAGTGAGAAGTAGAGTGCACCAAGTATTGAGGAGAAGGATGAGAGTCTGGAAGCCGGGCGCCCTCCAGTGCGAGGGAGGGCGCGCTTCCAGGGGCCCGGTCTATTCTTCCTTGCATATTTCACCATCTTCTCCGGAGTTTTGTCACATTTCACGCCAGATTTTAGATTCTGGCCTTTCTTCACTTTCACTCGGGGTTCAGGGCATCACCGGCCGTTCGATTTCTAGTTCTGTTATTCCATTTCCACCTTTGCCCGTGGGCTTTGATATTCCCCCTCTGACCTCAGAGCTATGTATTGTTGGCAAGGGAGTCATCGGTGCGGACGCCAACAATGAGGGTGAGATCGGTGGTGCTGATGATGCTGAGGAGGATGGAGCCCCCCGACGCTTGATTAGTCTGATAATTATTCCGACCTAGACGACCTTTATTTTCAGCTCACTTGTTTAGGGCTTGCTTTCTGTATTTGGATGTTTTTCTGTTATTTCCTCTGAGATATTCCATTGCCCCCGAGGGGACATATGATGTTCCACCACTTTGGTATTATGTTTACATTGTGCTTTTCCTTAGGCGTATTTGCCTCTTTGTGATTTACTCATAGTATTCGCATATGATTTTTTGATTGTGGGGACTTGTTCGCATTTTGTGTGGAGATGGATCCTTCCCTTTGGGAGGAAGCTTTAGTTATTCTGGAATGGCTGAAGATGTTTGTACGGAGGTCAAAGGGTGCCCATCCATGGCCCGAAGGGGGCACACAGCTCCGTGGCCTACAACTTGGTATCCTGCTCCATGCGTTTGAGATTGGATTTGCATCTTTGCGTGCTTTGGTTGTTTCCCACAGACGACGCCAAAATGATGCTGCTTTTTATGGCAGACCACTCCAAGTTAGTATTTTTGAATAAGTCCAAGTCTTCTTCTCCCCAAATGGGAAGTCTTCTTAATCTTGTTCTCCCACAGCTGGAAGTCTTCTACTGAGAACTTTCTTACACACACACATATGTTAGATGTGCCCTGGGGTTGCCTATGGAGGCCCTCCGACGCTCAAGTCAGTAAGGTGTACGAGAGAAAAAATAAGACAATAAATGAATATTGAATTATGAGATTCTGAAACTATGAATCGGATACTTACAAATGAAAAGGATGGACCTTAATATACCTTAGCAGTGGGCCTCGTGGACCATGTAGGAGAAAGTGGCATGTGAACCATTCCCGGACCCTGTAAGCTGGATTCCATCTATAGCCCATTAATAAATGAGTAATTAATGGGATTAATCTAATACATAAATTAAATTATGTATTAATAATAAAATGACATTTTTCCCCCTAACAATTATATTGTGGGGAAAAAAAGGAAGAGGAAATTACACTAAGCCCCCCAGACTATGAGCGTTTTTACACTTTGCCCTACGAACTTTTTTTTGTTACACTTAACCATACATACTCTACGTTTTTTACACTTAGCCATACCATACACATCGGTGGCCACTTTTTTGACCGGAAATCGAACACATGACATGCACATGTCTTTCTTAAGGGCATAATCATCTATTTCAGCTGGGTTAATAGGAATTTCACATTTATAACTTTTATGAATATTAATAATACCTATTAAGGCTGCAAAAAAAATTCTCCTCTCTTCACTTCTTCGAGCAAACGAAAGAAACAACAATATGGAGGCAAACAAGTGAGTTCATTGTTGATGATATATGTTAATGTGGAATAAACACAGTTAGGAAAACATCTTGGACCGACTTGAATCCAGGGCGTAGGTATGTTGCGCGTGAAAAATTCCGGGTAAGAAAAAATTGAAACCCTATCTTTAAATTTTTTGCTTTTTTGGAGAAAATCATCCAGCGATTTCTGAAATTCGAATGAATGTTGATCTTAACTATTAGTTTCTGAGTAAAAATTGAATCTTTATAGGTGAATTTTGATTTTGGGTAAATTTTGATTTTGGGTAAAATTCGATTTGGGGTAATTGTTTAAGTTTTGTAAATTTGTTAATTTTATTTAATTTTCCCTGATTTTTTTCATTTCCTGATTTGTCAATTCAGAAAGTTGGGGGTTGCAATTATTTTGCGTGGATTGACCCTCCAATGTGCAGTCGGGCATGTCAAATTATTCCGAGATTACTCAAACGAGCAAACAGATTTAAGGTTGATTTGAGACATCAGAGTATGGGGGAGAAGTGCTTGTGGGTGGCATTGGTATTATCTTGGATGATTATGTATTTATTTGTGTGATTGAAGTGATATTGATTATGTTAGCTTACAATTGTAATAGTTTTAGGAAAGAACTAGACATGACCAATTCCAATTTTCAGTTTGGGCCTAATGTACTCTAACTATGAACCCATTTCGGTTGTATGTAATATTTTGTTAATGAAGTATTATTGTTTGTGGGTTATTTGGTAGCTTGACAATGCATATTACATTCTGTTATTTGGTATTCTAACCAATGTCAATTATATGAACTCATATTGCACAACATAAGATGCATAATTCAAAATGAATTCATTAACCACAATCTGGGATTGACAAAATATTTCATTAAGCCAATTCTGGGATTGACAGTTTCTGCTCCAAAGGCAGGTGCAAAACATTCAAGAACCACAATCTGGAAGCCATCCATATATTGGTGCAAAATAATAAGCCAAAAGTGCTCCAAAAATTCAAGAACTACAGAAGCATCACAAAACATGAAGATTCACATAAACCCTAGGTCATAAATGCACTTCCAACAGAAAGACAGATGGCCACAACTTCACATCTGCTTACAAGCTGGGGCTTCTTATCCTTCTTGCACATAGGACTGACTCTAATCAAACTTGTAATTTTTGTTGGTTGAGAAACTCACAGATTGAGTAATAGTGCTCCTCTCATTAGGCATCAAATTAGGGCATGTCAAAGCTTTCTCACTGGGGACTGCTTTTTCTTTCCCCTTACTTTGTGAAGTTTACCCATGGGTTGTTTTGGATAGTATCTCAGGTTTCTTAGTAATCTTCAGTTTAGGCCTTACACCAAGTGTCTTCTTCTGAGCCTTTTTTTTGTGCTTGTGACTATTGTGTAGAAATATCAACCTACACAAATCAATACAATATATTAAGTTAACACCAAGTATCTACAAATGTAATTTGACTTCTAGTTCAATACTAACCTTCATTTGACCTCTGCATTAGGAGTTCCACAAACCACATCCAAAAAAATTTCTTCTCCTTTTCTACCACTGCAGAGGCAAATGGATACATACAATTATTTCCATCTACACCAACCGCAGTTAAAAGCACACCACCATGAGAAGTTTTCAAATGGCAGCTATCTAGAAAAATAATTGGTCTGCAGCCCTCAAGAAATCCTCTTTTTAATGCATCCCAACAAATATAAAACCTCTTAAAGACATTATGTTCCCCAACCATTTTACACTTCATCTTCACAGTAGTGCCAGGATTTGACCTTTTAATCTCCTCAGCATATGACAGCATTGCATATTGCTCATTCTCTGAACCATTGCCTTCATTCAACACCTTTTTCTTTGCCCTACAAAGTTGGCTCTTGTTCAAGACAAGTTTAATTTCCTTCTAGAGAATAGTCATCATAGAATCCACTGGCCATTTTGGATCAGTCCATGTTTTGTCCTTGTACACATTACTAATAAATCTGGAGTTTGCATGAGATACCCTCTGAAGCCATGGACACCTATGTTTACCAATGTATGTCTTTACCTATACTGAATCCTCATTTTTTTTCCTGGAGGCATATATCACCCATGGACATGGACCATGTTTACACTTTGCCTGCACTTTGGTCTTCTCATTAATTGTGAATATTATGTCCCTCTCATGCTTAATTGAGCGATTTCTAACTGTTTGCCTAAACATTGGAATATCATCAAAGTACATGCCCAATTTAAACTTAGGGTCATTGATGTCTACCCTTGGGTTGAATATAGGATGCCCATCATGATAAGGTCCGGAACTCACTTGATGTCTACCCTTGTTCATTTTGTCATTAGATGCATTTGGCGTAGACCAATATTGACCCCCTCATTCAACTTCTGAATCTATGTTATCATCAAATATTATATCATCATCTGAAACATCAAATTCACTGTCAATAAAATCCACTTATTTATCACTATCTGACCCTATTGATTGCTCATCATCACTTTCATTATTGTCTTTGTCATCAAGTACATCATTTTGCCCTGAACCTCCCTCATGCACAGGCTCATTTAAGTCAATGTTATCTTCATTTTCTCCAACAAATTTTAGGGGTTCATCAACAGTTGGAAAGTCTTCCATAGGTACATCACTATTATGTGACTCAGTAGAAGATGGACATATCTTCTCATGCTCTACATACACACAAACCATCCTATTTTCATCCACAAAATTCAACAAATTCATAGCATCTACATCATTGTGTATTGGCACCAAATTACTGCAATCATCCACCACAGCCCTACTCAGATGAAAGCAAATGAAAGACTTCAAGCCTATCTTTGTAGCCATACTACTTAACTCAATTCGTGACATTTCATCAAGGTGACACTAATCAATGTACGTGATTTCTGAGGGTAAATATACTATTTTCCCTAAATTAACAAACAAACCACTGTGATGCATTCTAATAGTAAAACATTCAAAGACCAAAACCTATTGGGGTGGGGAGAACAATAACAAGTGAGGTCCACAGTCTATATAAACACACTTATAAAATGAATAATAAGATTCTGTAGGGGACCAAAGCACATGCAAAAAAACAGTATTTTTGTAGGGACCAAAGCACAAGAAAACATACATGTCCCACAAACAATATAAAATCCCAAAATATTTTTGACCGAGAGAATATGCCACCAAAAAGACCAGCAAACTAACCCCACCATTCCAACAAAAACGACTTTAACATTAAAAATATCACTTAACCCAGACTAACCCTCCCCCAACGAAAAAAAAGATGGGCTTACCATAATCAGGGCAAATTCTTCCTGGAGGTATACTTGTGTCATCGTCTTTTTGAATCTTCCAACCCATTGCGACTCAATGTGAAACAATAACTGGGTGATTTCTTGATTTCAATAACAGCGATTAGGGATTTGGTTAGGATATTTTTAGGTTTTTAATTTGGCAACTGAAAAGTTAGGGATTTTAGGGGATTGGACCCATGTGCAAGTCATGTGACTGATTTGAGCGGGAACCAAGCTGAAATAGACGATTATGCCCTTAAGAAAGACATGTGCGTGTCACTTGTTCAATTTCCGGTCAAAAAAGTGGCCGCCGATGTGTATGGTATGGCTAAGTGTAAAAAATATAGAGTATGTATGGTTAAGTGTAATTAAAAAAAATGTTCGTAGGGCAAAGTATAAAAACGCTCATAGTCTGGGGGGCTTAGTGTAATTTCCTCAAAAAGGAATTACTCTTAGTGTAATCACAAATTCTGGCCAGTGGGCCACAATATCATAAACAAGACTTATGAGGTGAAAGGGGGATGAAATCCAGACTGTAAAGTGAAGCAAAATCATTCTTCACTAGAGGGGTTCGTGGTGCTGAGATTCTCTCTTCTCACATGGTTTGGAAAAGGAAAATTAAAGCATCATAAGAAGCATATGATTTGCAAAACAGATTTAAAGTATGTGACATTCTCTGTAGAACATCATAATTGCTTTCTTGGTTGATAAAAATAAAAGTCTTTGGAAAGTTCAAAATGCTGGCTGATAAAATCGACTTCAAGAAATGAGTCTTGGTGAGAATGGAAGATTTTCTACTAATATTGACAAAAACAACATACAAACACAGTTTCTTAAAATATATTCACTCCTCACGAGTTACTTGAGGACAAAGTTGGCATTTCTGTAACATTGAAAAACGAAAATAGTGAAAATATTTCACCATTGAAATTATTTTTATGTTCGATATTTTTTTTTTGAAAAATTATAAGCTTTCGTAATAAAGTTTTGGAAAAGTTATTTCAAATGTAGATAAAATTGTGCAAAATTAAATTACAATTCAAATGGTCAGCAAATTCAAAATTTCGATTCAAATTTTACACAGATTATAGAGAAGGTAACTGAATTAAGAAACTGAGTAAACCAAGAACCAAGAAATCTGAAATTTGGCTAATGAGATGAATAACAGGAATCCCAAGATTCAATCTGGCATTACAAACTCATATTCAATTACATTACATGACTACGGATCGAACAAGCATATAAATACTGTGAAGCATTTGCCCTCCACCCAAAACTCAAATCATAATACCATTGAAAATACACAACTCTTCTACAAATTAATATAAATGGGAAAGGAAAAAATGAATATTTTGACAGGATCCTATTGTTTCCATGTCCAATGTTCAAATCTTAATAAGTAAAGACTCCAGAGGAAAAGAAACAAGAAACAAATAAGGAAAAGCAAATGAGAAGCACCATCAGCAATCATGTATAAATCTCCCCAGAAATCTCCTTACGCCATGTGTTATTTTAGAAGCACTTTCTGTGAACAATTGAAGGACCAGACTCATCATATTCTGCTTTGGCTATCCACATCTGCAATAAGAACAATCTCGTAACAGTTTTTTGATCATTAAGATTTAGGGATAACCACAAAAACTACCCTTCACGTTTACTCTGTTACAAAAAAAACTCAATTATCTTTCATAATTGGCATATAATTTTGTTTTACAAATTGCACTTATAGGGGGTGGGGTGGGGGAGTAATTTGTAAACTAACACAAACCTCAAGAAGGGGGTATTTGTAATACCTCAAAAGGGCATTTGTAATTTTAAAAGAAAAACTGGATTCTTTTGTAACTAGGCTAAATCTAAGATGTAGTTTGCAATTATCCCTTAAGATTTAAGCATACCTGCTGGAATGTACTGAGAGAGGCCAAAATGGATCCTCCTATCCATACACTGTACTTTCTCTCAGGTGGAGCAACCACCTTGATCTTCATGCTGCTTGGAGCAAGAGCGGTAATCTCCTTGCTCATCCTGTCGGCAATACCTGGGAACATGGTGGACCCACCACTGAGAACAATGTTGCCGTACAAATCTTTCCTGATATCAACATCACACTTCATGATAGAATTGTAGGTGGTTTCATGAATGCCAGCAGCTTCCATTCCGATCATCGATGGCTGGAAGAGGACCTCAGGGCATCGGAATCTTTCAGCGCCAATAGTGATCACCTGTCCGTCGGGCAGTTCGTAGTTTTTCTCCACAGCAGAGCTAGTTTTCGCTGTTTCTATCTCTTGTTCGTAATCGAGAGCAATGTAAGCCAGCTTCTCTTTTATGTCCCTCACAATTTCACGCTCGGCTGTTGTAGTGAAAGAGTAGCCTCTCTCTGTGAGTATCTTCATGAGATGGTCAGTGAGGTCACGACCGGCCAGATCAAGACGCAGGATTGCGTGGGGAAGAGCATAACCTTCGTAGATGGGGACTGTATGGCTGACACCATCCCCAGAGTCGAGAACAATACCTGTGACGGAAATGAACGTCAAAAAAGTGAAACTAGCACTATAAATTTAGCTTAATTGAGGTGGTCATTTGTCCTCTTCGCATTAGTACTAACGGCTAAACAATATTTGCACTGTACCATTCAATTTTGTCACGATATGAATTATCAATGTATTTTTCTTGCACATGATCTTGTTTTTCCATTAAGAAGCAAATAAGATGCAAGACTTGATTAGTGTTCTGTCACGGTTATAACTTACTGAAGTGCCTGTCTATGGACAATCAAACAGAACAAATGCCATAATCTGTCTATGCATGAAGAAGCATATCCATTTCCACAAACATTTTCAGAACATTCTGTATTCTCTTATAGATAGATGTCTATATTAACAGGTGAATCGTGTTTATAAGTTGGAATAGGATGTTTTTCTACATAATTTAGAGATGTGTGTGCTTATTCAAAACATTGAAAATAAGGGCCTGATATTATCTATATTGATCATAAATCAGGATCGTTCTTAACTAAAAAACAGAACAAAAAGCCACAGTGATATCATGCATCAGGAATGAAGAAGTTAAAGTAAAACAGTTTTTTCCTTACCAGTTGTACGACCACTGGCATAAAGGGAGAGAACAGCCTGAATCGCAACATACATGGCTGGGGTGTTAAAGGTTTCGAACATGATCTGAGTCATTTTTTCACGATTGGCCTTGGGATTGAGAGGAGCTTCAGTCAATAGGATTGGATGCTCTTCTGGGGCAACACGAAGTTCATTATAGAAGGTATGGTGCCAAATTTTTTCCATATCATCCCAGTTGCTGACAATTCCATGCTCAATTGGATACTTCAATGTCAAAATACCTCTCTTGGATTGAGCCTCATCACCAACGTAAGCGTCTTTTTGGCCCATGCCAACCATCACACCAGTGTGACGAGGGCGTCCCACTATGCTGGGGAAAACAGCCCTTGGAGCATCATCTCCAGCAAATCCAGCCTGATAATTTTGAGATAAACATAAACAACAAGCTTCTGACATCATAACAATATGCTATGCTTCTTATTTTCATTTCATCATGGGATTAACAATAGAAGCAAAAATCTGAATCGGTAGCATAAGAATTATAAGTTCTGTTAGGTATTGGATGAAAAGGTTACCTTAACCATTCCAGTTCCATTGTCACAAACAAGAGGCTGAATATCCTCGGCTTCTGCCATCTCTTAATGTTCTGTGGACAGAAAATATAATCATCTCAATTTTAAAGGGAGGAGGGGATACCATATAACAAAAACATAAATGGTGCATCTAAATTCAACCAAATAAAAAGCACACACTAAAATTTGATCAAGAGAAGTGAAACTCTACTTTGAATTCTATGGCAATCCATTGTCAGGAAATGTTCGATAACTATAATTCCATTTGAATTTAATAGCAATTCATTGTTAGAAATGTTTGGTCACTATTATTCCAAAAACAAAAGGATCCAATCACATCAAATCAGATTGCCATCAGGACTGAACCTTGATGGTGCAAGATCGATCCAGAGAGGCGGATTGGAACCAGTTAATAAGCAGTATTTTCCACGTAAAGAAATATTAAGATGGTGCCATTAAAATTCGTATCAGTCTGTTGATATAAAATTTAATTGAACTTCAGCATTCACGAAGATTCAACTGGGCTGGACATACCAAAATGTACATAATATATATACAAACGAAAAAAGTGAAGAAAAAAAAACCAATGCTTTTGCAATCACAGAGCACAAATCAAACAAATTGCGTTGACAACAAAAACTCATCGGTTGAAACTTTAGTCTGTGTAGAGTTTAGACACAGATTGTGAAGATCGGTCATTTCTAATAGCATCTTAACATGATTCAATTGTAACCTTGAACACCCTCAACTTCTCATTATGGCAAACGACGTCATAGATGGAATTTACCAAAAAAGAACCAGTAATTCAGTATTCGCATGTTTCACCTAAACACTAACGATAACTGGAATTTTCCGAATTAATTCGAGATCTCACATAAATAGTACTACAAACATAATTCCTGCACCAATAAGCATGAACTGCAAAACGCATGACCACTTCAACCAACCACATATTGTCATTTAAATTCTTATATTTGGGCATAATTGAAACACCCATTTGCAGATCCACGAAACAGATTCACAAGAAGCATAATTAGCTAGATCAAACAACAAACAACAAAAAACAAACACAAAAGAAATTTTAGCACAGATCAAGAGAATAAAAAATAATTAAAAGCAAAAGAGAAAGGCATAACAAAATTCAACCTATTCTGAAATGAGATGGGAAATGAATCTTTTTCACCAAAAATGAAGTTAAAAACCTAATTTCCGTAACGAGAAAATATAATTCAGGCAAGATTTGTACCGTTGAGGCCTTGTTGGAAATGGGTCTCCCTCTTTTTTCTTCTGTTGTTATGAAAGTCTCTCACTCTCAGGCAATGAGAATGTGGCCTCTGTTTTTCCTGCGTTTGAGGTGCCCGCCCTCTTGTTTAAAACACGATAAATGAAACTCAGCCTCAGATGAAATTCAGCTCAAATGGACCTCAAATTCATGCTTATAAAGATCTGGACCGTTGGATTGTTATGATTTGAATCTGTGGGTTGTGGTACCCACGACAGTCTCACATTGATGGTGGATATAGCTGGCTGGCTTTTGCATTCAGTTATGCTGTGAGGACAGATATGCCCTTCACCTTTGAACCAGTACTATTTTGGACCTTAATATATTCTCTAAATTGGTTACTACAAAAAGTGAGTTTGAACATTAAGTGGATATGAATTGAAAAATAGTTCAAATGTATATTAAAGCTTGTTTTAAAAAGTGCAAATATATTGGTTACTAATAATTTGAATATGAAAAATGTGTGTCCAGTCATAATTCAACTTTATCAATTTCTTTATCATGTGCAATGAAATGTACAAATTATTCATTGCAAAATTAGCGTTTAACAATATTTCAAGAACCTTTTAGTTGCACGAGTATACCCTCTATTTTGCAAATCATATGTTCTCTTTTTCTCATTAACAAAATAGTTATTTAATGCTTTCAAAAAAAAAAAGTCATTTATTTAGTATAGTATCTGTCTAAATATATGATTGAAGCTACACATCTAAACTATTAAATACTCATGATGTATTATCAAAATTCAAGCTAATTGAAACTTCAAAAACATGAAATTTCCCACATATAATAACTATATATTATTTGAGAAACATATCACAAATCCTTAAAGTAGTGACCTAAGGCACAACTTTTGTTCACCTCAAGGGCATGTTTGTCACACCACAAAAAGACCCCCCTACAACAAAAAAAAAAAGAAGAATCAAATTTCGTCTACTTTTTTGTGCACCTTTTTTCTTTCCTTTTCTTTTTCTTTTTGTTGGTGTGGGGATGAGTGGGGTGGGTGAGCCAGCAATGATAGGCACCTACATTGGGTTGATGGAAAACGCATTTTGTGGCACTTTTTCCAGATCAGCATTCCGTTTCCAACAGTCTGGAGACCATGTCGCCCACGTGCGATGGGAGACCATCTGACTGACACGTGTCCGTCGTCCGCCCAACCCGAGTTCCGCGTGTTGACCGGATCCTCCGGTCAACTGTCCCATGTTAACGTGCATTGCACACCACTTTGGGAATGAGAGGCTTGGAGAACATTAAGGTTGCCCATTATTCATTTAGGAAAATTCACATAAAATGAAAATAAATATTGTTCAGATTTTTTCTCAAAATCAGTTGATTGAGAAATTTTCAGGTCAAGATAATATAATTGGTTGTACTTTCATTCCATTCATTTTCATTTTATGAGAGAATAGTAGTGGTGATTTTTTTTTTAAAAGTGAAAGTTGGATGTGTAGAAAAAAAATGATGATTATGTTGATGTGATAGAAAATCTTTTAGAGATTTGATTGTTTGTGAAAAATTTTGTGGAAATAATAGTTTAAAATATAATGTAAGAAAATTGAATAAAAATAAAAAATTAATCAAAAAATAGGAAATATGGATCTCATTTTATACCTTTTGTTAACAAGATTAAGAGAAAAATAATAAAAATAATGATAAATTAAAGAAATTATTGGAATTCTTTATATAAATAGGGAGAGGAGAGAGAAATAAATAGTATGATTGGGTATTGGGAAATGTGAAAGAGAAAGAGAAAAATGAGTTAGGCTGCGATTGGATGTGGAAGGGATTAATTTTTCGTTCCGTTGTATAATTTTTTTTTGACTAAACATGCGATTGTTTATGAAAATTTTCAGAAATTATACTATTCTCCCACTTTTACTTTTTCTCGTTTTTTCTCTTACCAATCATATCTACACATCTTTTCACAAAAAACTAATCATTATTACACATTCTTCCACAAATTTCACTATTTAGTCACTCACACATTTTTAACTATCAATCATATTCAATCATTATTTTACTATTTTTAAATCAAATCAACTTTCATCATTACTTTTTCATCTCACATCCAATTACACTCTCAAAATTCATCTTTTTTATTCCAAATTTTTTACCACTATTCTCTAGCAAAATGAAAATTTTCAAAATGAAAGCATATCCAATCGCGCCCTAATTTTGGAGAGAAATGAAATTTTCTTTGAAATTTTTTCATTATTTTCACAAACAATTACACATCCTAAAATTTTTTCACTCCAAAAATGAAAATTTTGGAAAATATTTTACAACCAAGCACAACCTTAAATTTTCCACCATTGAAAGTAAATTCGATCGTTTTAACACCCAATTTTCATATTGGTGATACCAGAAAATATCCGATGGTAATGCTGACTGAGCTCCGATGTATACCCGACCGAGCTCCGGTGTTCACACCGAGCACCTGCAAAGAAGGGGGGCCAGAGGGTTTTTCCGGCGTACCCTCTCCGACGCTCAAGTCAGATATCACTTCAAAGAAGATAGAGAATAGCTCAAATATTTTAGGGAATAGTAAAAATGCATTAATCTTAGCTATACATGAAGGATGACTATTTATAAGGCATACCGTTAGGGTTTCTGCGTTTTCCGGAAATGGTTAAGAAGAATCTGTCAGGCATTTGTTACCAAATCTTATCTAATCTAACGAGTTTAAATTACATTCTGAGATATACCGAGCTGATGTATTAATCCCGAGCACTCCGGGCTTCTAGAAACTGGGCCTTAAGGATTAATCCTTGATGGGTCTGGAGTTGGACTTCAGCTATGGGAGCCTGCTTATCAGCTCGGCCTATTTCATGCCGAATCAACCAGTCCCCCCACTATAGCCGAGCTATTCTCGGAAGAAGCTTGGTTATAGTGCTCATTTATTCATTTAGGTCGAGCTCTCTCTATATATTAATTTTCGCTCATACCGAGCTGTTCAGTATACATTTGGCCATTTATACCGAGCTCTTTCCCGCCTTATCGTTTGAACTTCCCGCCTCTTCGAGATCTATGCAACTGTCATAATTACCCTATCGATGGGACATATGTTGTTCTGCCCAATGCATCCTCATCCGTAGATCTTCCACTTTATCAACGGCTAAGATCGGATGTCCTCGGTACTTGTGCTAGGCGTCCCTCTATATAAAGGAGCCATTCATTTCCTTCTCACACTTTTTGCAATTTCTCCTCCAAGGCGATTTTCGGCCATTCTTCCGACGCTCCTCCGGCGATTCCAAGCTTCAATTCCGGCGTGTAATTTCTCTTCCTCATCCTTTCTAAGGTCTGTTTCTTCTACCTAGGTACTCTCCTGGCCTTACTTTTTTCTTTTTTCTCCCCAATCTCTATTTTTTTCTCTGTTTTTCTTACTTTGTATAATACCATGTCATCTTCTGTAAATCTCTCTTCCACGGGTACCTCAACGGACCCTGAAATAAGCAATTTTGCGGCCTGGGTTGACAACCTAGAGCTTTCTTTTGAAAACGAAGCTCCTTCTGCTTCTCAAAATACCGAGGACTCTTCCTCGAGTCTCCCAGCCATCTCAGGCTCCATTTTTGATAGGAGTTATTCAAATGTTGAAATAAGACCAACCATCCCGACCTCCCATGTAGATAGTGCTTTCAATGCAACAACTATGTTCGTTAGGAATTTAAAATACCTCTGTAAAAACATAAACATCCCTCCAACTTTTAAGTTAGCTCTCCTTAGATTTTATGATAGGCCGAACCGACCTCCACCAGGTTTTCTAGCCTTTTTTTCTTGGCAGATTGATGGTGGGCTTCGGTTCCCTATCCACCCTCTCATGACCGAACTCTCAGCCCTGTATCAAATTCCTTTAAACTAATTTTCTCCTAACTCCTTTCGACTAATGACTGGTTTTGTCATGGTCACTAAATTTCTCGAAATCGAGCCAACTGTCGAGCTCTTTCACTCCTTATTTCAAATAAAAGTGTCCACTACTCGTGGTCTTTTTTATCTTTCTTCCCGAGGTGATGCTAAATTCCTTGGGAAATACCCTACTTCCAACAAGTTTTGGAAGGATCGCTATTTTTTCCTCTCCTCTCCCAAACCATGGCCCTTCCCTACTAGGTGGGTTTGGGAAGTTCCTCCTCAGAGAAAAGTAAACATTAGGAGGCGAAATCCCAATCTTCAAGCTCTCATAGATCGGTTGAATAAACAAGAGTACGATCTTTCCCGACTCTGCTCTTGCCCTATTATGGCATTTCAAACTAAGCCATATTCCTGCCAAGCTCGAGGATGACCTCGGTATTAATCTTTGCTAATACTTATTTTCTGTCTTTGTTTCATTTTCTCTTTTATTTCACTAACGCTTATTACTTTTTTCTTCAGCCATCACCATGAACAAAAGACTTGCCGAGAAGGAGGCAGCTCGGAAAAGGAATGTTTCCATGAGCCGAGCTCCTTCCCAAGGAACTTCTTCCAATCCTCAGTCCATCCAGCCTCCTCCTCCTTTAACCACTTCTGCTCAACCTACCAAGGATCAAGCCCCCAAATCTCCGAGGACCATTCGCCCCGACTCAGCTCGGGATGTTATCAAGAAGCTCACTGATCCGAGCAGTAACCTAATTCCGAAAAAATGCCAGCCTTCTGCTCTGGACTCTTCCCAGAAGAAGTCCAAAACCGTAAGCAGTTCGGGAGACATCACTACTCCTAACCAAACCTTTTTCCTCCAATCTCCAGTCCTGGAGAATTACAACCCTCAAACGGCTGCCGAATTTTTGCAGGGCCTCTTCCCAGCTCGGGAACGTCGTCCCTTGTAGCAAGCCTCTGCTTCCGAGCTAGTAAACAACTCCAGCTTTGATTTCTCCAAGGTAAACGTTTTTCCTTCTCGTGTTCCTATTTCACTATTTCATACTTCTACTCATGCTCGTTTTTCATTCTTATTTCGCAGGCCTTACTCTGCCTCTCTGAGATAATTGCCCGAGGTCGCGTGGGCTTTGCTGATCCCGAACTGGTTAATGAACGCAATGACCTGCGACTACAAATGGCCAAGCTCAAAGAGAGAGATGCCAAAATGCTCAAGATCTTGGAGAAGAGCAAAATTGAGCTCGAGCAGCACCAAGCTACCTTGGCCCAAAAGGATCAAGAGATAAGTGCTCTCAAGGCCGAGCTTGAGAAGTTTCAACTTCAATATGCTCGACAAGTAGCTGAAGCTCGAGAAGAGGGAGCCCGGGCCAGTATTCAGAATTTTCTTCAATCACCAGAGTGCTGTGCTCTGGTTCAAAAGGCTCGAGAGGTGGCCAAACAGAGCTTTCTAAGCGCTGAAGAGTTCCTCGATGTCCTTTCTGACGGAGCTCTCCAATACTTCCATTTGGCCTTTGATCAGGCTGAAGCCCAAGGTCGAGAGAAAGGCTTTACCGAGCAATTCAACCGTGACAAAGCTTTAACCTTTGCCACTGATCCCGAAGGCTATATTCCCTCTGCTAAGGCCAATCGAGTTAATCTAAGCTCCCCTGTTGACTTTCTCCATCATATACTCTCTCAGCTAGAAGCCGACCGAGCTTCTTTCTCGGCCACCTTAGATCCTCCCCCGAGCTCGGGAGATGCTTCCAAGGCCATTATTATTGGAGACACCACAACTTTGGAGGTTCTCGAGGAGGCTCCCCTGACCGTAGCAGATTACGACATTAAGGATACCCCCCCTCTTAGCTTATGTAATTGTAGTTCTTTCTTTTGAATCGATGTACTCAACTTTTCATATTTAATGAACTTTTCTTTTGACCGAGCTCTTGTTCCTTTCATGTTTGTAGTTTTCGAATTTTCAATGCTCGAGCTGAGCTGTAGGTATTTTTAGCTTCAAGTCACTTCGGGGACAAAGCTAAAAATACTTGGACAAAATTTTTTAATTTTTTTGAAGCTCGAGCTGAGCTGCAGGTATTTTTAGCTTCAAGTCACTTCGGGGACAAAGCTAAAAATACTTGGACAAATTTTCAATATTTTGAAGCTCGAGCTGAGCTGCAGGTATTTTTAGCTTCAAGTCACTTCGGGGACAAGCTAAAAATACTTGGACAATTTTTCAATTTTTCAATGCTCGAGCTGAGCTGCAGGTATTTTTAGCTTCAAGTCACTTCGGGGACAAAGCTAAAAATACTTGGATAAATTTTCAATTTTTCAATGCTCGAGCTGAGCTGCAGGTATTTTTAGCTTCAAGTCACTTCGGGGACAAAGCTAAAATACTTGGATAAATTTTCAATCTTTCGAAGCTCGAGCTGAGCTGCAGGTATTTTTAGCTTCAAGTCACTTCGGGGACAGAGCAAAAAATACTTGGATAAATTTTCAATCTTTCGAAGCTCGAGCTGAGCTGCAGGTATTTTTAGCTTCAAGTCACTTCGGGGACAAAGCTAAAAATACTTTGATAAATTTTCAATCTTTCGAAGCTCGAGCTGAGCTGCAGGTATTTTTAGCTTCAAGTCACTTCGGGGACAAAGCTAAAAATACTTTGATAAATTTTCAATCTTTCGAAGCTCGAGCTGCGCTACAGGTATTTTTACACAATTTTAGTCGATAAAGCGCAAACTCTTTCATTCATCCTTTTCTTCATTACATCGGGATAAAAATAAAAACTTTCGTAGATATCATGGATCTACTACCGAACTTCTTTTCCTTAAGAGTAATACTTCTTCAAGTTAACAATATTCCATGCTCGGGGTAATTTCTTTCCATCTAACTCCTCCAGCTCATAAGCACCACCTGCCAGTACTGCAGTTACTCTGAGAGGTCCCTCCCAATTAGCTTCCAGCTTTCCTCATGTTTTCGTTGCATCCGCCTTCCTCAACACCAAGTCCCCCAGTTGGAAACTCCTCTTGTTCACTTTGCTATTGTAACTAGCTTAGACTCGACTCCTTGCCTGTTCCATTCGTAAAAATGTCATCTCTCGTTTTTCATTGATCATATCTAAAGCCTCTTGAGTTCTCATTTCGTTCTGCTCTTCTTCAAAGTTTTGGATACGGTGGGTTTCCATCCCGATCTCAGCTGGTATGACTGCATCCATTCCATACACCAAACTAAAGGGTGTCTCGTCTGTTGCCTCTTTTGGATTCGTTCTATATGCCCATAGTACCGAGCTCAATTCTTTGACCCAAGCCCCACCGGACTTCTCCAGCCTAGCCTTCAGTCCTTGCACCAGAATTCTGTTCGTAACCTCCACCTGCCCATTCGCCTGTGGATGGGCTACTGAGGTGAAGTTTTGTTTGATCTTCGTTTCCTTGCACCATTCCCGAATTCCTGCTCCATTAAATTGCGTCCCATTATCTGAAACAATCACCCGGGGTATCCCGAACTTGCATACTATATGCTGCCAAATAAATTTCATAACAGCATCCTCGGTTATTTTAGCCAATGGTTCAACCTCCACCCATTTGCTAAAATAATCTATTGCAACTATCAAGAATTTTCTTTGTCCCGAGGCCTGAGGGAAAGGCCCCACAATATCAATTCCCCATCTAGCAAATGGGCAAGCCGAGCTCATAGTCATGAGTTCCTCAGCTGGCCTATGCATGAAAGGTGCATGCACCTGACACTTTCCACATCGCTTCACCATCAGCTCTGCATCTTTTCTTAAGCTCGGCCAAAAATATCCTGCCCTTAGCACTTTATTTGCCAAAGTTCTGGCTCCCATGTGATTTCCACAACATCCCTCATGTATTTCCTTCAAAACATACTCTCCTTCCTTGTAACTTACGCATCTCAAAACTAGCGCACTGAACCCCTTTTTGTACAATAATTCCCCTAGGATACAAAAATGAGTCGCCCGTATCTTTACCCGAGCTGCTTCCTTTCTATCTTTTGGCAATATCCCCTCTTTCAGATATGTTAGAATTGGAATTCTCCAATATTCATTTTTCTCTATTTCTCCGATCTCCAAACTCAGAACCGTATCCTGGTCTATCAATAGAGAAATATTTCTGTCGTAACCACCCGCAGCCGAACTTGCGATTTTAGACAAAAAATCAGCCTTTGCATTTTTCTCCCTCGTTATATGGCAGACCTCAATCTCTTTCAGTTTCTTTTCAAGGATCTTATATTTCTCCACATAATTTTTCATCCTTTCTTCCCGAATCTTGAACTCCCCTCTTATCTGTTTGTACACCAACTGGGAATCTATATGTATGAGTACCTTAGATGCTCCCATACTTATTGCCATATTGATCCCTCGCAAAAAGGCCTCGTACTCTGCTTCATTATTTGACAATTTGAAATCCAACCTCACCGCAAAACTACTCTCCACCCCCTCGGGACTGATCAATACGATACCTACTCCGCATCCCATACTACCCACGGATCCGTCCATGAATAGTATCCATGTTCCCTCTTCGGGCACGTCCTTCGTTAATTCCTGCACGAAATCCGCTAAGGCCTGAGCCTTAATGGCAGTTCGACTCTGAAACTCTACATCATACTCGCTCAATTCAATAGCCCACTTCACCAACCTTCCCGACACTTCGGGTTTACTCATGACAGCCTTCAGTGGTAAGTTTGTACGCACAATCACTTTATGTGACAAAAAATATGGCCTCAATCTCCAAACTGTTATCATCAAGGCCAAGCTGGCCTTCTCAATCTCTGCGTATTTCACCTATGCGTTCCTTAATACCTTGCTCACATAATATACTGGCATTTGCACCGAGTTTTCCTCTCTTATCAATACCGTACTGACCCCCTGCTCTCCTACCGATATATAGAGATACAACAGCTCCCTAGGTATTGGTTTAGTCAATACTGATAGTTCGGCCAAGTAATCCTTCAGCTCCTTAAACGCTTTCTGACATTCTTCATCCCAAGCAAATCTTTTAGCCTTCCTTAACACTTTAAAGAAAGGCAAACTCCTCTCTGCCGACCTCGAGATAAATCGGTTGAGGGCAGCTATCCTCCCAGTCAAACTTTGTACGTCCTTTTCATCTTTGGGTTCGGCCATCTCTCGTATGGCCCTTACTTTCTCCGGATTGGCCTCAATTCCTTTTTCTGTTACCATGTATCCCAAAAATTTTCCCGACCTCACCCCGAAAGCGCATTTCTTGGGATTAAGTTTCATCTTGTATTTCCTTAGCGTATCGAATGTTTCTGCCAGGTCCTTTACATGGTCCACGACCTTCGCACTCTTAACCAACATGTCATCAACATAGACCTCCATATTCCTCCCGATCTGGTCACTAAACATCTTGTCTACCAATCTTTGGTATGTTGCCCCCGCATTTTTTAAACCAAAGGGCATCACTACATAACAATAGGTACCAAAAGAGGTGGTGAAGCTCACCCTCTTTTGGTCCTCTTCTGCCAATCGAATCTGGTGGTTGCCTTGAGAGGCATCCATCATACTAAGCATCTCGCATCCCGAGGTAGAGTCAACTAACTGGTCTATTCTCGGGAGTGGGTAATAATCTTTAGGACACGTTCTGTTCAAATCCCTAAAGTTTATACACATCCTCCAATCGTCTTGAGTCTTAGGGACCAAGACAGTGTTAGATAACCATTCGGGAAACTGGATTTCCCTAATATGCCCCGCACTTAGCAGCTTCTGCACCTCCGCTCGAATAATCGCGTCCTTCTTTGGACCAAAGTTCCTTTTTTCTGCATTACTGGCTTGTATGAAGGGTTTACATTGAGTCTATGATCAGCAATGCTCAGATCTATCCCCACTAATCGCTAGCAGACCAGGAAAATACGTCGGCATTGTTTCTCAAGAACTCCACCAATTTTTCTTTGAGATCTTCCGCCAAGTTTTTCCCTATCTTCGTGGCCTTACCCGACTCTCCTGGTACCAAATCCACCCACATTAACTCCTCATTCGGCTGTACATGTTCCACCGGATCTTCATCCAACTTAATGATTTTCTCTTTCCCCTTTCCACCATCATGAGCTTCTCCCCTTTTGGCCATTTGAAGGCTCTCCACATACAACCTCCGTGCCATGTGCTGATATCCCTCTACTTCTCCCACCTGATCATCCACTGGGAATTTCATCTTTAAGTGATACACTGAGACAACGGCTTGGAACGCGTTCAGAGACGGTCTCCCAATCATCACATTGTATGACGAAGGGACATCCACTACTAAAAATCTCACCATCCTAGTCTTCCCGAATGGCTCTTTACCCAAGGACACGGGTAAAGTAACCATTCCCAATGGCTGAATAGTCCTCCCCGCAAAGCCAACCAGGGAAATATCCACCATCTCCAATTCCACCTGCAAGTCTATTCACTTATATCATTCATAAAAGAGTATATCAGCTGAACTACATGTATCCACGAACACCCTCTGCACATCATAGTTCGCAATCGTTGCCATAATCATAAGGGCATCGCTATGTGGAGTCACAATGCCTCTCCTATCCTGCGGCCCAAACTGGATATTTGGCCCCACCGTCACTTGTTCAATCCTCACCTGCTCTTGAACTCTTTCAGTGGCCGCCGCCCTGACATAACTCTTCCTAGCCCTCCGAAAATCCCCTCCGGACGGACCCCCAATGACCATCTGAATAACCCCCCTACTCGGCGGTGGAGGGGGAAGATTCTTCTCCTCCTCCGGTTTTTTCTCCGGCTCCTGCCTCTGCTGGTAATTACCCTGACCCCTCCGGTAATTACCCTTCGATCTCCTCTTATCCACATATACAAATTCCTTCAAGTGCCCTGCCTGGATCATTCTTTCGATTTCATCTTTCAAATGGGTACACTGCTCTGTGGTGTGCCCATATTCATTGTGAAAGCGACAAAACTCATTGTTCTTCTCCTTCCTAGGAACCTCTAAATATGTCCTTGGCCACCTCAAGTCGGGGTGTCTCTCGATTGCTGAGAACACCTCTCCTTGAGAAGCCACCAACGGAGTGTACTTATCAAATCTAGGCCTCCATCCTGACACCTCCACCTTAGATTTCTTCTGGGGTGCTTTATCCTCCTTGTCCTCCACCTTATCTATTCTTTTACTCCCCTATTCCTTCTTCATCTTTCTAGCTTCCTCCAAATTAATGTACCTCTCCTCCCTAGCCAACAGTTCATCGAAAGTTTTGGCCGGATCAATTACCAAAGATTCGAAAAATTCTCCATCCCTCAATCCCTGGGCCAATGCATTCGTCAAAATCTCCGGGCTGGCCTCCAGCTTCGCTGCTGTGAAGCGCTGGATGTAACTCCTCATCCCTTCTCCCTCCTTCTGCTTGATACTGAACAGTGTCAAAGGGGCCTTCTGATACTTTCTGCAGCTAGTGAACTGGTGCATAAACACTGAGCCGAATTCGTCAAAATTCCTTATAGAATTCGGGGGAAGTTGGGAAAACCATTGCTGCACTGATTTGGTGAGGGTTGTCGGGAACACCCTGCACATTACTCCGTACGAGAACCTATGTAGCAATGCCGCATTTTCAAATCGGCAAAGATGATCCCACGGGTCCGTCGTGCCGTCATACTCAAAACTCAGAGCTCTATAGGAAACTGGCAACTCGTCTGCCATCACCTCTTCCGTGAATGGTGTCCCTATCTGAACTCGAGGAACAAAGGCTCCTGCCGGCGCCCCTGCTACTCTCCTTCGCACCTCCCTTATCTCCCTCTAGAGGTCATTCATCCGCTCCGACCAATCCGGATCATCCGTGGTGGTATGCTCTGTAGCACGAGATGAGTGCTCCTCCTCCACCACCGGAGCTTGCCGTCCTCTGTCACCTCCCTCTGGATTTCTAGCTTCCTGTGCCCCCCCGGGGTGGTGACAGGAGGTGGTGGCGGCACCAAATGGCTCAACCTCCGCTCTACAGCCTGCTCCACCGCTGCAGTAACAAAATTACCCAACTGTTCAAAAAATATGGGCCCCAAGATCCCCGCCCCCGCCGAGGATAATGGAACAGAGCCACCCTGAGTTACTCCCGGATTCTCCTGATGTGGATCCTCCACCGGAGGTGGTGGTGGATGCACACCTCTCTCCTGAGTCACTCCCCCTGGCGTATCAACCATGGGAGTGCGGTTCAGATCCTCCGTCAAATTCCTCCACAGATCCTCCATAATCGCCCTTGAAACCTCACGCCTTAGTTCAAAATTTCCCACAGACGGCGCCAATTTGGTGATACCAGAAAATATCCGATGGTAATGCTGACTGAGCTCCGATGTATACCCGACCGAGCTCCGATGTTCACACCGATCACCTGCAAAGAAGGGGGGTCGGAGGGTTTTTCCGGCGTACCCTCTCCGACGCTCAAGTCAGATATCACTTCAAAGAAGATAGAGAATAGCTCAAATATTTTAGGGAATAGTAAAAATGCATTAGTCTTAGCTGTACCTGAAGGATGACTATTTATAAGGCATACCGTTAGGGTTTCCGCGTTTTCCAGAAACGGTTAAGAAGAATCTGTCAGGCATTTGTTACCAAATCTTATCTAATCTGACGAGTTTAAATTACATTCTGAGATATACCGAGCTGATGTATTAATCCCGAGCACTCCGGGCTTCTAGAAACTGGGCCTTAAGGAGTAATCATTGATGGGTCTGGAGTTGGACTTCAGCTATGGGGGCCTGCTTATCAGCTCGGCCTATTTCATGCCGAATCACATATAGAAATTTACTTAGAGATAGCAATGGGGCGAGTCGGGTATCTAAAGACCTAAACCATACCCGACCTGTCTCGTCCCTAGACCAGGGCGGGGCGGGACGACCATTGTGGGTCACAAGTCGGGGGTGGGTCGACCCGTCCTGACCTAGTATAAATAAAATTAAATACCAATATATATATTCATAATATATTTATAAAATATTATTTACAAAAATTGTCATTAACAATTTATAAATACTAGATATAATATAAGAATACATAAAAAAATATATTATAATATATATTATATATGCAAATATATATAAAATATATTTAAAAAATAAATAATATAAACGGGGCGGAAGAACGACCCAGACCTGTCCGGGTCACGAGGCGGCCCAGGACGGGTCGCCGCTGGTAGGGCCAGGATTGTTACCCCTAAATTTGCTACAATAACCTCAAAAAACAAAAAAGTAACTATAAGCAAGAATAAATAAGAAAATTAAGTGTAGAATTTGCGTCATCAAATCTTCAGTTTTATTTTATTTTTAACTTCACTTTGTATATTATTATTTGGATATGTTGTTAAAATTAATAGAATTAATTCATATCCCTGAATCATCACGTGAATATCAAGAAACAAATATAAAACTGAAGATAGGAAAGAGGAGAAAAATGATGATTGATTTGACTTGGGGACCATAACCCTAATGAGAGTTCTTTATATACTAGGTCAATTAAGAACTCATCAATCCTAATTGATTAGTATTGGGTCTCTACACATTGCAAAGCCCATACCCATTAGATATCCCTAGAGCCTTATTAGATTAGACCACTTAATTGGCTCTATTAAATTAGATAGCTCATAATATAATTATAATTACATATGTAAGTCCACACGGGAAATCAATAAAAATCCTAACAATCTCCCACTAGGACTACATATGTCACCAGAGACAATTATATTGTAAAATCCTGAGTGTACGCCGAAAATATTATCTATCCTTGAGATATCCCCTTAGATACAATCCGGTCCATCTCCTATATCAGTGAGAGATCAAAGCGGCCTTCGTTACACTCAAATGGTAACTAAACCCATCAATGGTCACCACACCAATATATTCAAGGACATAGATCAAGTATGGATGTGTAGCATGGAAATTATATGTAACGTGATCTCCAACATGCCTATTTCCAACTGGATTCTTTATGAGATCATGCGAAAATGCAAATGATTCAGAGTCCAAAACCAAAACTTTATTCTTTATTCTGCAGAAGATAATTTCAAAATGTGTCTAAACCTAAAAAACACCAAATTACAAACTCCCACTAAACATGCACATCTTTAAACTGTACACAACACCCATATGAGCAATATACTCGTAAAACACCTCAGGTGGTAAAACCTTGGTGAGTGGTAGGGATGGCAATGGGTAGGATTCGGGTAGGATTCTATATCCTCCATCCCCATCCCCATATTATATTCATACCCATCCCCATACCCATACCCATTGGGTATTCAGTTTTCATACCCATCCCCATCCCTATCCCCATCCCCATCGGAGGATCGGATATTCATACTCTACCTATACCATGTTACCACTTACAATTGTATTTTTTCAAACTTAAGTTATTTCTTTTTTTTTAAAGAGAAATTTGAGTTATTTAAATAATAATATAGATATTTACTAAATTCTTAAGGAAACAATAAGGAAAAAAGAGTAAAGATAAGAATTAGCGAACTAAATATTATAAAAATACAGCAAAATATTAAAAAAGATTAAACAAGAGTGTTTTTGGGTTAGTAGATTTTGGTTAGGACTTGGGGGGGAAATCCATTTTTATTAAATATAAATAAATAGAGTTGTATAAATAAAAAATATATGTAAAATATTATATATATAATATATAATATTATTATTTAATCGGGTATCGGGTAGGATATGAGTAGGATGTACTTAGACCCACCTCCATACCCATACCCAAAAATCCCCATACCCACGTACCCATTTATTTAATCTGGTACAAAACTACCCTCCATACCCTCCTCCATTAGGGTCGGATATCGGATCGACGGAGGAAATTGCCATCCCTAGTGAGTAGCCACAATTTGGAGTTTGTTTGAATATGTTATATAGACAATTAATGACTCTGAATTTTTCTTTATAACAACAAGAAACTTGAAGTCTATGTGCTCCTCAACTTCAAGAATTTCTGTTGTTGGAATATGATAAGACCAAGCTATTGTCACATTATCCTAATGGTATGTTAATACCAGTTTTAATATGCAGCCTAGTGACAATATCAACCATATCGCTTGACAAGAAGCCCCTTAACAAGCCAAAACTTAGTTGCCATTGTGGAATGAGCTATAAGTGTATGCTTGACACTTTCCCAAAATAGCACATCCAACTAACAATTAAGTATAACACTATTAACTTTATTGGCATCAATTAAAATTGAAACCAGAAATACCAAATGATCTCCCAAGATCTGATTTCCGATAAGTGAGCATATAAACTTTTATTTTCTGTAAATACTTTACAATCCCTTTATTGGCTGCTTCCAAATGATCCATCATAGGGTTAATATTTGTCTAATAATCCTACTATGCACGCTATATCTAGATGCGTACATACTTGAAAATACAAAAGACCTCTCATAGCTAATATATAATTAGTCTTTTTGTATATCTTAAATATTAGACTCATTCTTGGGGCAATGAATGAATCAAACTTAACTTCCTTAGCAGTGAGATTCTCTCCCACTAAACCTACGGTATATACAATAATCAACTGTATATATCTCAAAACCAAACGAGATAAACTTAACGATGATTGTTTATCATAAATGAGAAACATGTCAAAAATTCAAAATGAGCCACGAGTATCATAATGATTTTAAAGAATCTTTCAATAAATCCAAAATTAAAATTTCTTTATAATCAATGTTTATCTTTTAATGAAATTCTTAACAACATGACAAACCGTATATCTCTCAACACTACCTTTGAACCTCTTTTGCTCTTGATGTTCATCAATGATCAAAGAGCTTTCACACTTTTAGGCAATTTGATGAGATCCAAAGTGTCATAGGCATCAAGAATTTCATCCAATTTTTCATGGCTTCCATTCTAGAGGTTGTTGAGTTTGCCCTTTAGAAATATTATTTTATTCTGAATCGGGTTTTCCTTAACATTATCTTGATAATCCAAATTTGCATCTTGAACAATGATTAGGAATGAAAGCCTAAATTGCCAATTGCAACTGTAGGAGGAAAATAAATTCCTCTTTCATGATAATTTTTTAAACCTTATTCTCCCCTCAAACTCAACTTCCTCAAGAAACTTCATATTTTTCCCTTCTCAAAATAACCTTATAGAGGATCTACCAAGCAACAACTAGTAGTTATTGAGTCCAATTTCCCTTATTAGGCCGAAGGCCTTATCTTAATTGGACAATCCCATATATATGCAAATGTCTAATATTAGACTTTCACATATTCATATCTACAAAGGGCTTTAGCTAGCTACTGCTTAGTTTAGAACTCTAATAATAAACCGTGTCGCAATCTTTAGTGCTTCTCTCATAGAGTTTTCGGTAAGAAAAAAGATTAATCATTCTTCATACCATATTCTTAATTCTTTTATCGTTTCATATGTTTTGTACCATGTGAACTAGCATGCAAAGTTTCATTAAATGAGACAACCACATCATCAATGATAAAGAACCAACATGAATATTGAAAGAGAGCAAAATTACTATATCCAAATTGAACAATCATAACCAAAATTTTCTCAAAATGGAAATAGAAACAAAATTCCACAAGTTCTTTCAATGTTCAATAACCTTATCATCAATGATTAAACCTAAATATGTATAGTCTCAACCACAATTGTTTTACCATTACCATCACAGATGCATGTTTCAGCATCAATTTGTAATTGGCTCCACAACTAACTTTGCATTAAAACGTATGTGAGTAGTAGAACCAGTATGTACCCACAAAACATGTGTAGGTACAAAACAAGACTGAATGAAACATAGCTGAAGTGAGAAGCAAACTTTAACATGACATACTTACTTGGGATATTTCTGTCACGTATCCACCCCTCTTGCAGAAGTAACAGGTAAATTCCTCATCTTGTTTCTTTTGCATTCTGTTTGTGGTGTCCCGGTTACAACCTTTATATCTGTATCCTTAGGAAGAAGATGCTAAGTGACTACTTTTAGTGTTATCTCGCTCAAACTTTATTTTCTCGCACAATGAGAAAAGATTTCCAAAGATTCATCTTAATCTTAGGGCCTTACTGTACAAGAAACTGAATAAAATCATATAGAATTCTAACTTTATAAACTTTACTTTGAAGCGAGAAAGACACATCCTAATGTACTCCAGTATGTTCCATTTTTATTTATAACCTTATTGAAACAAGATTAGTTGAGATAATACTTGTTTCAGTTAATATCTTTACGGAACTCCTCAGCACTAACCTCCTCAAACATAATGCCCCAAAAATTTAAAACAGTGAGATAACATAAATAAAATCCATATAGACAGATACTTTAGAAATACAAACAGAAATTTAATTCAGGGAATAAAATTAAATATGCTCACACTTAATCATGTCATAACATAATAACAGGAAATTCATACTTATGCATGACATTAGAAAATGCTAGTGGGTCCATCTTGAGATACCTAGCACAATATTGATGTTTAGCCTTTGAACAAGAGCATCTATTGTAAGTGGTACTCTCAAATGTAGTAATCAAATACTGACAATAAGTCCTGCCAAACAATAACCTTCCTTAGGGCCGATTATTTTTTACATGGATAACTTAATAATCATCACATATTTATTGCCACATGTATGTCTATTATTCGGCCAAGTAATGACATTCCTTTGGGCCGGTCATTATTCGCATAAATAATAGACATACACATCTTAATATTTCAAAATAAATAAATTTACACCATAGATGTTACTTTGGCAACATATTGTTTCAATTAAATTATAATAAAATATCAGACATCAAATATAATCCTGATTTTGCTTCATATGTCTATCATCTGGCCAGACAATAACCTTCCTTTGGGCCGATTATTATCCGCATAGATATAAACAAATCACAAATCTTTTGCCTGAATCTAATATTTTAAAATAAATTTAGTAACAGAGGTCACTTTTGACGACATGCTATTTCAATTTATCTCGAAATATAAAGATAAGATTCGCTAACTAAAATAAAAACTAATATATTAGGATTATAACTAAATTCGGGTCGAATTATCAAAAGTTTAAATTAAAATCAACCCAGATTTAAATCTAATTCAATCCTTACGGTATCAGAAAGAGTGCAATATGCTAGAAATATTATTGTAATTTAAATTGAGAATATGTATTCCGTTTTTTAATTGGGAAGCTCATAGACATAAGAATCTGACCATGAGTGGATTTTATTCCTAAGGTCAATAATAAATTACAAACATTTATATATTTAACTTATCATTTGGTTATTTGAGTGGCCAAATCTCTTCGTCCAAGTATTGGCAAACGCGAACTTCCTTATCGCATTTGTTGTGGTCCTTTTTTTTTTTTTTTTTTTAAAGCAAAAAATAGAAAAACAAGACTTCTTGAATTTTGTATGTGAAGAATTTGCATTGCACTACTACTACATTAATATTGTACCACAAGACTTAAATTTCTCTTTAAATTCCCACATTGTACTAGTCTTTTCAATGTCAAATGGGGAACTAACTGACATGTAAGAATATCGAACCCTTTTTTTTTTTTTTTTGTTGAACTGAAAGAATATTGAATTAACACCTTAATTTGATCTCCAATTTAGTCAAGGATCACTGACCTAAAGCTACAAAGCAGCAGAGAAATGAGAATATGAAAAACTAATGGAAGCTCAACTACTTGATAATGCAACAAACAAATCCATTTGTCATCTTAGCACTATTTTACTAAAGTTATTTTCTCCTTTGTGTTTTAATATGGGCTCAAATTCCGAAATGAAAGGCCCATTATCTATTGGCACGATAGACCCCCAATTATAATCTAAGGATCCATCAACCAAATAATTATGGGCTATAACACAGATAATTTAAAGATCCAATAGTAAAAAAGGCCCATCCATTTTGTTTCAAATTTCAATCGTCAAGTCTTCCGAGTCGGCTCATTAATTTCTCAGTCGCCCTTCACTTAAGGGTCGCCACTCCACTCCCCAATAATAGAAAAGGATACCAAAACAAAGAAAATTTATTACTCTTTTTTTTTCATTAGAATTAGAATGATCTGCAGAAATGAATAAGGCCAGCAGAGTAGCGGCAACAATCAATTTTCAAGCCAACCCTTTTCAGATTCGAGCCTCTTTTTTCCATTGCACTCCTGTTTCGGAGCGCAGAAGACGAACCCACTGGGATTCTGTAAGCACCATCATTATTTCTTCAATTCGGGTGATATGGATGTATATTATTGCGTGTTTATCTGTTGAATGGATCTTGGCATATGAATTTTGGGTCGTAGATATTTTTTTAGTAGGATAGATTAGTCAAGAATGTTAGTTTTCTTCTTCTTTTTTTTTTTTTTTTTGTTTAAAACAGAGAAATTTACTAAGCAAAGCTCTGTTTTTGCTCCCCTTAAATTCAGTTAAATTTGTATGTGTATAATTTAATCATTGTTTTGTTATCGATAGTCTGAGGGAGAAAATAAAATGCATCAAGTGATCACGGGATTTGTTGTTGTAATTGTTGGTTCCGTTTTATTGCCATGTTATGTATAAGTTTTATCTGTTGATGGTTTCTGTGCCAAATGACTATGTTTCATGATTGGATAGTGTTCTTTGAATGCAAAGATTTGAGCTTTTCATGGAAATCCAATGGGAATTGTCTATATCAGTTTGATTATATAGGAATCGAGGGGGTTGAGGGGGGGCAAAGAAATTAATGTGCATAAGCTATACAATGCAACTGTACTTGGGTTTGGTACATAATAGTATTCACTTTGTTTATCTTTGTTGTGCAGGCAAGTTCTTTTAGGAGTTCCCCAAAAGTGAGTTCTCTCTGTTTTTATCTTTGCATTTTACTTTATCTCATGTTGATGCTACAATAATGGAAAATAAATGAATGAATGCATGCATGATGAGGAAAATATTAGTTAGGTTATGCAGACTAGTTTAATGCCATGTTTGAGTGTTGAAATTTTGGCATTTCATAAAGCATAACTCATGAATCAAAGGGGAAAGATTCGTAGGTCAGCATTGGGAACAAAGGATCTGGAATAGCACTATAGAAAGATAAGCAAAGAGAATAAAGATGCATTAGTCTTTATTCTTCTCATGTCCTTAGAATTCTATGAAAGCAATTAATAAGCAAGTTGTGTCTGCAGTTGAATGATATAAAAGGCACTGCTAGACCTTGTGATTGTCATGTGACTCATGCATTAGTCTGCATGGGTCTTTTTAGTTTCCAGGCTGCATGCTTTTGTTCGAAAAATAGTTTTAGGTAGGATTGATGACACTTCTCACTCTAGGGTTATCTAGCCAATGTGGGGTCCATTTTAATCAAGCTTCTTCATTCAGCTCTTGATAGCAAATTCAGTAATTTCATCATTTACAACGTATCAATACACTAGATCTTGAGACACAACTAATATATTTTAAAATTGTCATCGCGTTTGCAAAATCTCACTTATCTCCCTTCTTAGCTTTTCCGAAAGTGTTTTGGGTATACCAATAAGAAGAGTATTTAGTAACTGAGAAACTAATAATTAAATTTCCCATTTAAAAGAACCACAGTGGTTGATATTCCTGGTAACTGGCAAATCCCTTAATACTATATGCTCCTAAGAGAAGATTTGTAGAGTGGAAGCATAATTATATAATGTTGCACCTGCTTGATGAGACTTCTTTCAATATGTATGGCAGCTGACATTGTCTTTAATGTCTTAGAAATTATTGCATTAATTTTTACATGTCTTTGCTAATAAGTTTTCTAATGTCAGTCAAGGTGTTTTTGAGTATTTTTATGTTTTCCTCTTATCAAGCAGAACTCTTACACTTTTGGCAACACATGACGTAATACTTTCAAATATGCTTAATTGATCAAATCTTGAGTTTTCTGCAACTTTTATGTGCAGAAATTTAACGAGTATCACAAAAGGCTCAGGAAACAGAGTTTGTTGCGCAATGTCAGTCAATTTGCGGAGCACCTATTTCAGGTTATATATAGCAGATGAATATTCTGGTTTTTCAATTCCTTTTTCACTATGTGGTGCAGCCTTTATGTTTAATGTTAATCTCTCATGTCATGCTTGATGCTTTTTCTTGTCAATTGCCTCCACCCCCTCCCCTTGCCCCTCTCTCCCTCCATATTTCTCTCTAGTTTTATTTGTTTTTACACATTTGTTTGAGATTCAAGAAAGATCATGAGAATGTGACACATTATTTTAGAGGCGAATGGCATGATTTATTTGTTGATTGAATCCATATTACCTGGGTTTTCTAGTTTGCATCTAGGTTTGATTTAGAGGACATCTGTACTAGAGTGCTAATGGCTTTTGGTGAGAGGAAAAGCACATATTTTCAAGTTTTGTTGCAAGCTTCTCTATGATAAATTGATAAATTTGAGGGAGAGATAACGAATTAATAAAGTGTGTATATGTATATTATTTCTGCTGTACACTTTCTGCTAGTCCCTGCATCAGACACTAGGTGTTTTTATAAACTTCATCAAGATTTTTATCCCTGTTTTATCAATAAACTTATTCTGTGGAAGTTTTGCCATTCGGATTGGTTTGCTATATGATTACCTTTTTTGTGAAGAGAAGTTTCCATGGAGTGCTTTTGGCCCTTTCTATATTGTTCAAGCGTCTTGCCATAGAGTCGCCTCTGATCATTGTGATTTCTCCTAACCTTTCTGTGATATCTGTTAAACAGAGCTGGCAGTCAGAGAGGGATGAGCACGATCAACCTTTAGGCCGAGGGAGTTCATGGTTCAGACCAAGTTTCGGTGAAGATGGATACAAAAAGGGGAAGTCGAGAAATAAGACATCACGAGCATGCAGAAGTACGTTTTATCTCTTTATCCTAATAAGCACCAGTTTGGTGTCAGAAATTTCTCATGTCACCTTTACAATGTCTAATATTTTCACCTTTTCCCCATTTAAATAACTAGACGAGCCCTTCCCCGCCATTATTTTTTCTTGTGGTTTTGGAGGAATCTATCAGCCTAGCATCTGTAATTGGAATTGCTAATTCCATATTACATATAATTTCTGTTTTTACAAGACATTGCTGAGCAGGTTTACGATCTCCTGGGCCTTGTTATCTGTCTTCTGAATATGATGTTAACTCTTTCCAGGAGATTTCGAGTTTTGTGATGAAGATTATGATGATGTGGAATTTGAGACCATCTTCCGTTCAGCATATGGTGGAAACCGACACTTCTATTGGTCCTTCACAACAGATGATGAACCACGATATAGGAACTCATCAAGTTACTCTAGCAGTTATAGGACTTCCAGCGGTTGGAAATATCAGTATGATGAAGAATATGATTCGTCATCAGATTATGAGAAACCTATGGTGGACTTGACTTCGGATAGGCGTGCTCTGGGACTGAGTGCATCAGGTCCTTTAAACCTAGAAGACGTTAAAAATGCGTGAGTTTTCTACAAATTTTAACATAAACATTGGGGGAGATAATATTTTTTCTTCTTTAATTTTATGATCTGAAAGACATTACATTTTCAGATATCGAGCATGTGCATTAAAATGGCATCCAGATCGCCACCAGGGTTCTTCCAAGGTAAATCTGTCTGTTTTGGGAGAATTACAAAAAAAATCCTGAGGTTCGGGCTAACTACAAAAAAATCTAAAGGCTTTTGAAAATTGCAAAAAACCCGTTGAGGTTTGATTCCGTCTTACATTTTCCCCCTTCATAAGCAAAAAACACTTCAACCCCCCCGCCCCCCTGCAATATTTCTATAAATATAGATTCACCCTCTTAAATTTAAGAAAGACTCAAACCCGAGGGGTGTTTTTGTAATTTTGAACATCTCTGTTTTTTTTTTTTTTCCCTTTCAAATTAGCCCGAACCTCATGGGATTTTTTTTAGTTATCCTTTTTTTTCATGGATGTGCCTCCATTTTTCCCATAATCTCGTTGAAATTTACATACTCAAAAATCAAAATGATCTCCATGGCCATGTATGACATTGATGCTTGTTGCAAATTCTGTCTCTAAATTGAGCACTGAAAAATTAATGGGTTCCTAAATAAAGTTGATGCTGTCTGCAGGTGATTGCGGAGGAGAAATTCAAGGTTTGCAGTGCGGCATATCAGTCTTTATGTGATAAACTTGCTTTGCATTAACTATTTATTGACTACACCTTCCTGACGTGAAGGTCGTCGTGTAGGAGAAAACTGATTTAGATTAACTTATCTATTGGTTAACTAGATGAATTTGTTTCATTAAATTAAATAAAGAAAATTAAATAAGCTTCAGCTTTGCCATTTGTATTATTGCAGTTTTTTGATATTGAAATGTCTTATGTTTCTGAGGATTAATAGTGCCTGTTGCTCTAGCTTGTCCTCTTTATTGTAATTGCTCAAGCTGGCTCATGTTTTAAAAACTGGACCATGACCGGACCGAACTGTTGGACCGGTCCAGTTAGCCCCTACAAATCGTTTCTGCGGTTAAACATGTTAAAACCGGTTAAACTCGGCTAAACCCAATTTTTTTTTAACTTTTTTTTTTATATAGAAATTTAATATTTTAACTTGGTGTTTTATCATATTTATATATTTCTTTGAATTTTTGTTATGTTAGAACCGGAACCGAAATGTTGCCTCACGGTTCCGGTTCCAAATTGGAACCCGGTTCCTTCACGGTTCTCGTTCTAATTTTACTAGATTTTTTTTTTGATAATTTTTTCATTTTTTTAATTTTTTTTTCAATTTCAGTTAAAAAAAAAAAAAAAAAGGGAAATAAAGGAAAAACACTTGGACTTAATATTCATAATAATATTAAATTTTGGACTTAACATTAATAACAATATTACACTCCCTACGTATTTTCTTAGGATATAGAGGAATTAAAGTCCACATAGCTCGCTTACAACATCTGGTTTGTGATTGTGTCTCATGCGGTTGCGAATATAAATATCATAATAAATATTTAACATTTTTCTAGCATATTTTTATCCAAAAAAGTAAAACTTTTCGCTTTTAACCTTGAAACTGGCGGTTCCACCCGCCGGTTCCACGGTTTTTTAGACCGAGGAACATAACTGGCCCACACGATTTCGATTCCCCCGGTTTAGGAATTGGATTCCGGTCAACGATTCCCCGTACCATTGATCACGGTTCTGGTTCTGGTAGAGCTGTCGAAACGGGCCGGCCCACGGCCCGCCAAAACCCGCCACTTGGCGGGGCGGGGCGGGCCGAGAAAACCTCAGCCCAACCCAACCCGCCCGCCAAAAATTAAAAAAAAAAAAAAAAAAAAAAAATATTTTTTTTATTCATACTATTAATTTTAATGAATTAAATATACTAATGGATAACAAGTACATATTTTATAAAAATATTATATACACTTTTATAAGAGATAAAAATATAAAATATCAATTATACTATTTTTTTTTTGTCTATTTTATCTAATTTTTCGTTTTTTTTTAATTTCTGGCGGGCTAGCCCGCCGCCCCGCCCCGCCAAGCCCGTGGCCCCGGCGGCTACTAAATACTTAACCCACCCCCTACCTTAGGCGGGGCGGGGGCGGCCGGGCCTGATGAGCCTGACCCGTTTTGACAGCTCTAGGTTCTGGTTTGGAACCTAATTTCAGTTCCATTTGGCCACCTCTACTTCTAATGATAGTGGAATTTTTTCGTTGGTTTCTTCTCTGTCTACGGATTTGCTTATTGGTCCGATTTTTAAATCCCTGATGAGGGATATATTGAGATTTATGTTCCATAATCTTATTTCACTTTATATTTTATTGTATTCGATGAATAACGTGTGTATAAGGTGATATCATAATTGTACATGTGTCACATTAGAATGATCGTAATGTTGAAAAAATAGTAAAACAAGAACACAGTACAATAGGTCAGATCATACATGGTTATGTTTCCATGATCATTTCCAGTTTCTAGTGTTTGACAAATGAATTTTGAGAATTTATTGGTTTTCGTTTGGAAAATAGAATTATGTTTGAATGAATGAGGAGAATGAGTCTTTTGTAGGTTTAGTAATAAGATTATATCTGGTTAAGTAGTTTTGAAGTATGATTTCATTTATATAATAATTTGAAAGTTGATAGTAGTCTAGCTAGTGGTATCCAGTTTCAATATTATAATATGAATATATAATATTATATTTGCAAGATTGTAAGTGGTAGGGATATAATTTAAAAATAGTAATAGTTTAAGTAGATAGAGTTGATAGTTGTGGTCCCCACATGTATAATTGGATAAATGATGAAAGTAGTGATTGACAGGTGACATATGGTAGGAGTACATATAGTTTTTTTAATAAGTTGGAAATATTGGTTGGAGGGGAGGGGGATAATAGAAGTACATAGAGTTGAACATAGTAAAATAAGAAATTGAAAGATTTCATTGAAATTGTTCGTTTGGAAATTTCCCGAAAAGCTAATCATAGGTTCTTCTCTCCATCGGAACAATAGGGCCATTATTATAGATTTGATTGTTTTGTGTGAAAAATATAAAATGAAAATGATGGTTCTAACTAGAAAATTTATAAACAAACATGATTCTATTTTTATAAAATAGTTCAAAAATGGAAATGGCCACTTGGGGAAGAAAATTTATAAACAAACACGGCTATTTTTATACAATATACATTAATTTCAAGCAATAAAAATCTCATTGTAATCTCGTCGCTTCCCTAAAATTACAAAACTTGGGGAAGGGGTAACCTACGTTTGATCACACTATATTAAGAAAATATCCTTATAAATTATTATATATTTTTATATAAATATTTTAATGCTAGCTAGAAAAAGGATAGTTATGATGAGTATTGGGAAGGCCATGAAAGCAGCATCAGTGCCCAACCCTAATTATCCATTAATGGCTGCTCTTTTTCATTCCACGCCTTTTCTCAGCCTCAAGAAACGCACCTACTGGCCTGTATGCACTGATGTCTTTCTTCTGCTAATTAATAACCGTTTTGTTTAATTTTTGCATAATTTAAACTTAAGTATATATTTGAATCTCTTTTAGTGTCATATAATACCTTTTTTTTTTGTTTAAATAGAAGTATAAATTGATCTCTGTTTAATTTTCTCAATATTTCTATCATTACAAGATCCTCTTTTGTTTCTTTGTTCTTTGTTTTATTTTATTTTATTTCTTTTTGTGCAGCAAAGAGGCTATAATAGAGGACCACCAAGAGTGAGTTTTCGAATATTGTTATAACTTATAAGTTGATTAAATGTAAATTTGTAATAAGTAATGCATATCCATATATTGTTCATGATCATAATACATGAATATCACTTTGTTAAGCTTTAATTAGTATCATCTTCAATGTGCTATGTTAAATATCAGGCTAGGGCTTATTTGTCCTTCTTTGAATTAATAAACCTATCTGAAAAAGTTTTATGATTTTTCTCCAGCTGAGATTTGAACTTGTTTATAAAAGATCCCAAGTTTCAGGCATCATCGGTAAGTTGTACTGCTCTAAAAATTATGTAGTAGACCAGAATGCATGTTTATTAATGATCAGACTTTCTGTGATATATAGAAATTGTTTGTATAATTTGATTACATTTACAAGCTGTTAATTATACTCAAATCTAACAAATTTAACAGATCCCTGACAGGCTTCATATTTCTTTAATCAATTTGTTATATAGATGCACAATATAATGTTGTCACATTTACTGATTTGGAATAATAATTGTACAAAAACTTTTGAGAGTGAATGTATATCTTAACAAATTCATGCAACATGGCAGAGTAATTAATTGGCATATAATTTTTGGATAATTGCAAAAAGCCCCCTAAGGTTTGGGCTAATTACAAAAAAAAACCAAGAGGTTTTTAAAAATTATAAAAGACCCCAAGAGGTTTGATTGTGTATTAAATTTAAGGAGGTAACTATAATACTTTAATAAACATAAGGGGAGATTTTGAATTTTTTTGCATATAAAGGGAAAAATGTAAGATATATCAAATCTAAAGGATTCTTTTGTAATTTACAAAAATCCATGGGTTATTTTGCAATTAGCCACAACCTCGGGGGGTATTTTGTAATTATCCCCATAATTTTATATATAAATTTACAGGTTAATTACCCGTTATGTTTAACTTAATTACAAAAAGACATCAATTATCTTTTAAAATAACAAATACCACTTGATATTTGTTTCTATTTTACAAATTTCAGTATTTCACCTTAAGAGAGGTGTATATACAAACCTGAAGGCGGTGTTTATAGCTGATTGCACTTTAAGGGGTACATATTTGTAATTTTGGAAGAAACTGGAAATTTTTGTAATTAGGCTAACCTCAAGGTAATTAACATTTATTAATTTCCAAATTTGGCCCTCCTAAAAATGAAAAAAATTGCAAGCTGCATCCCTGCTTGCAGGCAAATTAGACGATCAATATCAGGCATACCGGAAATATTGGGGAGCTCAGAGTGGAAATAGTCAAGATTTCTCCAAGAATTCATCCTCAAAATCATCTAAAATAGCTTTACCTGATATGACTACTGCTGACCGATTAGCCCTTGGATTGCCTGCTGATGGACCTTTAAATCTTGAAGATGTTAAAATTGCGCAAGTTTAACTTTAATTATTGTCCTAATTTTCCACTGTCTCATTAATTTGATAGTGATTTTTATGTAGTCTGCATGGTTTTTTCAATTTACAGATATCGATCATGTGCAGTGAAATGGCATCCTGATCATCATCAGGACTTTGCTAAGGTACGTACATATAAATCGATACTTGAAAATCTATCTTCGTCTTTTACCAAGGGCAAAATTGCGAAATTGCTCTAATAACTTAGGGGTATCAAAACTGCTATTATTCGTTTTAACATTTATATTTTAGTCATGTAAGTATTAAAGCTTCTCCTATTTTCGCTGGACTGTTGCAAATCACCAGAAATTGGCACATGATGCTGGAAACTTGGGAAATTTTAGATTTCCGACGATTTTTGGTGACAATATAGTTATTTAAATCGTTATAATTCAAAAACTAACAAGCAATATAGTCACGAAAATAAAATTCACAATTTTGGGCCTCATGTGTGAGTCACGTGCCAATTTTTGGTAGATTTTCAATATCCCGGTGAAAATAGAACTCAAATTGAATTTTCAAAAACTAATAGGACCAATTTTGAGCCCCAAAGTTACATGACCAATTTTAAAATTTTGCTTGAACGAATTGCGAAAAATGTATGTTTCTAGTTTCATGATTAGGATCATGCTAAATAAATTGTATTAACAGATTGATAAATGATTTTGCAAGAACAGGAATATGCAGAGGAGAAGTTTAAGATCTGCAATTCTGCCTATCAATCTTTATGTGATAAGTTGTCTTCATCCTGAAGCTTAATTTTCCAGGCAGAAATATGTTATAATTTCCAGCTTATCTGGAACATGCTGATATATTGTATTTTCAACCAAAGAAAAAACATATTATAATGCACACTTCGCTGCTGTAGCCTGCAATTCCTATGCTTGGATTTTATATCATTCAAATAGGTTGTACATATTTCAGCGCCATGTATATAATTGGCATTTGTTATAAAAACATGCGCTTGCTAGTCATTTGAAGGCCTAGGCCGGGACTTTAGGCGGAACCTTAAATATATATACAATTTTATGAATAATTCCCATACTACATAATCAGAAAGTCTATAAATGATATTTAAATTGTTTTTGAACATATCTAATATTTAAGCTTTAAAGTTTAAAGTAATTCAACACCAATAATCTAATAAAACTATAAATCATCTAAAATACAATACATTAACAAATATTGCATTGATTTATATAATATCAAATTATCAATGGAAAGATTTCCAGACTTTAAAATTTTGTTTCATTTTTTTATTAAGAAAATTATATATATTCAATTTCACTTAAACCGATTTTGGAGTTGTTGGTGCTACTTTCACTAGTTGGAGTCGTTTTGCTAGCATTTAAAAAAAAAAACATATATTTTATTTGGCGCCTAGACCGCCTTAGCCCCGCCTTTAGGAGGCGCTGCTTGCCTAAGCGCCGCTTAGACTGACCGCCTAGGCGGGTCGCCTTGGCAAAAATCCGGCGCTTTCTGGCCGCTAGCGCTAGGCCCGCTGGCGGCCGCCTAGGGGGATTTTTAGAACACTGATAATTGGTCATTTGTTATTTAAATTAACATGTTTTCTTCTTAAAGAATTAATGCTTGTCGTGAAATGTGAATATTCAAGACACAACAAAATATATACAACAGGTCTCTTGTTAGACCGTCTTACAAATATCAATCTGTAAAACGGAACCCCAAGACCGAATCCTTATCTAGCACCAGAACCATATAAAAAAAGCTGCAAAATTTTATGGGACGCGGTCTACATCCTCTCTGATCTTTCCCCTCTTCTCCCTTCCTTAAAACCACTAAAACTATTTTCCATAACTAGAAAAAAATGGAACACCACAAAAAGGCAAAAGATTGTGTGAGACCATCTCATGGATCTAGGTCCGTGAGACGGATCTATGCCCTGACCCGCTGTGCACTTTGAAAAAAATAATTGGTGGTACTTTTGTAAATATAAGGGAAAGAAAATCTAATTAATATCGCAGTTGACTTCTGAGACATGGCCCACGAAGAGGGGTTGGTGGCCGCTGGTATGACTCGAAAAAGTGAGTGCAACATCAATTCAAGCCTTTACAATTTAATAATAAAAAAATAATTATGTTTTATTTGAAAAGTAATATTTTTCACTTAAAAATTATTACTTGTTAATTCCTTTAGAAGTATTAATATTTGCTTGATAAGTATCATTTCTTACTCAAAAAGTATTATTTCTTATTGAAAAAGTATTATTTGGAACATCTTTTAAAACTATATACTATTTCGTTTAAAACAATTACTTTTTACTTGAAAAGTAGTACTCTTTACTTTAAAATGTTACTTACTAATTATGTTAGAAGTATTAATGTTTACTTGAAAAGTATCACTTTTTACTTGAAAAATATTATTTGCAACATCTTTTAAATCTATATACTATTTCGTTTAAAACTCTTATTTTTTACTTGAAAAATATTACTCTTTACTTTACAACAACAACTTACTAGTTACTTTAGAAATATTAATGTTGACCTGAAAAATATTATTTTTGTAACACCCGTAATAATCTTATCCTATTTAATTATTTTAGTTCTATTTTTTTAATAATCAAAATAAAATTAATATTATATATGTGTAGATTTAATTATCAATTATTGAAGTTGTAATTTTTTAAGACAATGCTTTATATATGCCGTACAATTAAGGCTTATACTTTCGAGCAATTTGTGCATCTATTTTTATTTGCTGATTGAGGTAGGGATTCTTATCACATTTTATGTGTATAATTCATTGTCCTTGTTAAATGCTTAAACTGTTCAATTATGTGAATTACGTATTTTAAATGGTTAAATGATATGCATAATTATGTGAAATATATGCTTTCGATGTATTACATGATATGCATAATTATGTGAATTATATGCTTTTATTGTGCTATATGATATGATTAATTTTTATGAATTACATGTTTTCATTACAATGTATGTTCTGAAATGGGAAAGGAAAATTTTTTGGCCTCGTGCCACGGGAAAGAAAAATATGGCATTCGTGCCACGGGAAAGGAAAATTTTTGGCCTCGTGCCACGGGAAAGAAAAAATATGGCATTTGTGCCATGGGAAAAGAAATTTTTTTGGCCTCGTGCCACGGGAAAGGAAAATTTTTGGCCACGTACCATGAGAAAGGAAAAATATGGCATTCGTGCCACGGGAAAGGAAAATTTTTGGCCTCGTGCCACGAGAAAGGAAAATATGACATTCGTGCCACGAGAAAGGAAAATTTTTTGCCACGTGCCACGGGAAAGAAAAAATATGGCATTCGTGCCACGGGAAAGGAAAATATGACATTCGTGCCTATGGGAAAGGTTATGTGCTATTCGGCTTATGCAAATGGGAAAGATTATGTGTTAATTTATGCAATTGTGCACTTTTCGTATTTAGCTTGGACAATCTTATCCCTACTGAGTATTTGATTACTTACCCCTAAATTCAAACACTTTTCAGATTATATGGACGAATGAGCTGCGAATGTGGGGGAATAGCCGAAGATTTCACTTCTTATTTCAAATTCAAGAACATTGAATTCGTTCGAACATTTGTGATGTACTATTTTTTTAATTTGTTTCAAAGTATTTTGAATGGATTTTTAATTTTTGGCAAATACTGTATAAATATTTCTTAAGACTTAAGGTTTCCTCATTATCGCTTCCGCTAAACTTTTCAATTTTCTATTTATTTAAAAAAAAAATTTATACGCATTTTGTTAAAATTTTAGTAACGCTAAAAATGCATTTCAAAAAGTAGGGCGTTACAGTATGGTATCAGAGCAAGTCTACTTTCCTGTAGACTTGCAATTTTTAATTTTTTTTTCTCAAAATATAAAATTGGCTTTCCCTCTCCATCGCGCTCCGTCCAACCAGGTAACATTTATTTAATTTTCGCATCATTAGAAATTGGGAAAGTATAATATGCTATGTGAATTATGAAAGTTTATGTGAACTTTTATGTGACTTGTTAAAACTTACGAATGTGTTCTTTGATTCGTTACATGATTTCAAAATTCTTGCATGCTGCTTTAGACGTAGAGAACAACGTAAAATAGCGATTCATAATGAACCATATAAAAATAACATGTATTTTCTTTATAATATGTTATAGAGTTGAATGACTCATATGATCAATTTTTGACTTTAGATTGTCCCGCACATTTAAAAACACTAGAAAGTCTGACACGTGTAGAATCATTATGCGAGGAGAGTTAAACTTAGATATTTTATTTTCTCACGTAGAGATAATTCAAACTCGTCACTTAACTCAAACCAGAGTCTATGGGATGTCGGCAATACACCTACTCTAGTGCTATTTGATATTGATGTTATGCATTCTTTTATTTATTTTGATTTTCAAGCTAAAATCCAACCCGTAAATTACACTGTTAGCGACATACTAGAAATAAGCCTCTGATCCAGAATAATAATAAGTATTGATCTAGTGATGAATAATGTGGAGTTGATTTTGACGGGATGGGTTTATAAGCGGATTTGCATGTGATTATGATTAACGATTTTGATATCATCTTAGGAATGGACTGGTTGAATAAGTACAAGACTAACCTCAACTGTGATAAGAGACTAAGAGAAAAATAATTTTATGACCCTTAAATGGAGATGAATTCACATTTTTCGGAGCGAGAGTAAGTGGTATGCCCCAAATGATGTCAACAATGAAAGAAGTCAAGATATTGAAGAAAGAAAATTGTCAGGAGTATCTGGTGAATGTGATGACCATTCCGGTTACCGAGAAAACCCTTATGGAAGTCCCAGTTGTATATGAGTACACTGACGTCTTTCCAGAAGATTTGCTGGGAGTACTTCCAAATCGATCAGTAGAGTTTACAATTGATTTAATTTCGGGAGCTGTCCCTGTATCGAAAGCACCATATAGAATGGCACCTAAGGAGCTTCAGGAACTAAAAGTTCAGCTGCAAGAACTTCTGGATATTGGCTTCATCCGACCGAGCGTGTTGCCTTGGGGAGCGCCAGTTTTATTTGCAAAGAAGAAAGACGGGACAATGAGAATGTGTATAGAGTACAGGGAGTTGAATAAGCTCACCATAAAGAACAAATATCCTTTGCCAAGGATTGAAGATCTTTTTGATCAATTGAATGGATCAAGTGTATTTTCTAAGATTGATCGAAGGTCAGGATATCATCAACTAAAGGTTAAGGAAGAATATATACACAAGACGACTTTTAGGACCCAATATGGGCACTATGAGGTTCACAATAATGCCCTTTGTACTTAGTAATGCTCCAGCAATATTTAATGATTTGATGAATTGGGTTTTTCATCCATACTTGGATCAATTTGTGATTGTATTTATAGATGGCATATTGGTGTACTCAAGGGATAGAGAACAACATGAGAAGCACCTTGGCATAGTGTTGGAAACTCTTCGTCAAGAGAAATTATACGCAAAATTCAAGAAGTGCGAGTTTTGGCTCGATCGAGTAGTCTTTTGAGACATGTAGTTACAATAAAGGGTATTGAAGTCGACCCAGCAAAAGTTGAAGCTGTGTAAAAATGGTTGGCTCCTATGAACGCCAATGAAATACGTAGTTTCTTGGGCCTTGCAGGATATTCCAGAAGTTTATCGAAGGATTTTTGAAAATAGCATGACCGATGACCCGACTCACCAGAAAGGATGAGAAGTTTGTTTGGACTGAGAGGTGTGAGGAAAGCTTCCAAGAACTCAAACGGTGTCTAGTCTCAGAGCCGGTTTTGATAATTCCAAATACTACAAATGGTTTTGTAATCCATAGCGATGTCTCAAAATAAGGGTTATGGTGCGTTTTGATGCATAATGGTAAATGGTTGTTTATGCTTCAAGGCAACTAAAACATCATGAGCTCAATTACCCTACACACGACTTGGAGTTGGCAGCAGTCGTGCACGCCTTAAAGATATGGCGCCATTATTTATACTGGGGAAATGTGAGATTTATACGGATCACCAGAGTTTGAAGTATTTCTTCACACAAAAAAGAGTTGAACATGAGACAGAGAAGATGGTTGGAACTTGTGAAAGATTACGATTGTACGATCCATTATCATCCGGGTAAAGCTAACGTCGTAGCAGACGCACTTAGTCAGATGAACAGAGGAACAATTGCAAGTATGTTCACAGAACAAGAGAAACTTATTGAAGAAATTGCCAAAATGAAAATAGAAATTTTAACTCCACCAGAAAAGACTGGGGCAATATTAGCAGTATTGGTGGTCCAACCAACGTTACGGTGTGACATCAAGGAAGCACAAATGAAGGATGAATTCTTGTGCAAAATGAGGAAGAAAACTTTAGCCGGAGAAGTTAAAGGTTTTGAAATAGCAGACGATGGTGTATTGGTGTATGAAGGGAGAATATGTGTACCTAAGGACGACGAATTAAGAAGAAATATATTGGTAGAGGCACATTGTACACCTCACACAATGCACCTAGGTGGAACAAAGATGTATCAAGATCTCAAGGGAATTTTCTGGTGGAGAAATATGAAAGGAAGCATCGGAAAATTTGTGGAAAATTGTTTGACGTGTCAGAAAGTGAAAGCCGAGCACCAACGACCTCAGGATTATTGAAACCACTTCAAATTCTAGAGTGGAAATGGGAACACGTGAACATGAATTTTGTAGTAGGTTTACCAAGGTCAACCTTTGGAAATCAAGCTATTTGGGTCGTAGTAGATCGATTAACCAAGTCAGCGCATTTTCTGCCAATCAAGATGACACACAGTCTAGATTAATTGGTACAACTTTATATCAAGGAAATTGTAAGATTTCATGGGGTACCAATTTCTATAGTTTCGGACAGGGATCTGAGATTCACATCAAAATTTTGGGTCAGTCTGTAAAAAACGATGGGACAAAGCTAAATTTTAGCACAACTTTCCATCCCCAGACAGACGGACAATCTGAACGAACCATTTGAATTTTAGAGGATTTACTGAGAGATTGCATTTTAGATTTTGATGACAATTAGGAGAAATACTTGCCTCTTGTGGAATTCTCTTACAACAACAGTTATCAAGCGACTATCAGAATGGCCCCTTATGAAGCCCTATATGGCAGAAAATATAGATCCCTATCTATTGGGATGAAATTGGTGAGAAGAAAGTTATAGGTCTCGAGCTAGTCGAGCAGATGGTCAAGGTTATTGACAAAGTCAGAGGTATGATAAAAATAGCCCAAGACCGGCAGAAATCTTATGCAGATCAGAGAAGGAAAGACCTACAACTTGAAATAGGAGAGAAAATTTTCTTAAAAGTTGCACCGACCAAATGAATAGTAATATTGGCAGAAAAGGATAACTGAGACCTAGGTTCATTGGACCATTCGAAATATTGGGGCGAGTTGGGGACATAGCTTATAGACTGGCGTTACCGCCAGAGCTAGCAGCAGTTCAAAATGTATTTCATGTGTCTATGCTGAGAAAGTACGTTCATGACTTATGAAGCACTCGAAGTCAACCGAGACATGACTTATGAAGAAAAACATGTGGCTATCCTTGACAGAAAGATACACAAGTTAAGAAATAGAGACAACACCCTGATCAAGATTCAGTGGACTAGACATGGTCAAAAAGAAAGACGTGGGAGCGTGAAGTTGAGATTCGAGCCAAGTATCCCGAGTTATTCCATCAACCGGGTAAGCTTGAAAATTTCGAGGACGAAATTTTTATTAAGAGGGGTAGAATGTAACACCCGTAATAATCTTATCCTATTTAATTATTTTATTTCTATTTTTTTAATAATCAAAATAAAATTAATATTATATATGTGTATATTTAATTATCAATTATTGAAGTTGTCATTCTTTAAGACAAACTCTCCCATTTTCCTACCACTTTAGACCACTTTAACAACTACTAAAGCAACTATATGCCACTTTAGGCCACTCTTGCCAGCACCCCTATTTTCACCCCACTCTCCCATGTTTTCAGAAAAGTTTAAGATAAAGCATCTCTATTCCTTTCCTCAAACCCATATGTTTTCAAACAGTCTAGGGCAAAACTTCCATTATTCTTTCACTTTCATCATATATTTTTCTTCTTGTCGATGTCCATCAGAAATTGAGATGAAGGTAAATTTGTAATTTTGGTTATGGAATGGATATTGAAGGATGAATGGATTTTGTTTTTTAAAATAAAAATTATTTTGCAATATGTGTGTGAAATTGTGTTCTAATGTGTGTCCGTGTGTGCGTGTGTGCTGGTGTGTGTGTAATTTGTGTGTTTGTATCAAGTGTGTGTGTGATTGTATGTTTGTTTAGTGGGTATATGTGTATGCGTTTGAATGTGTGTGTGTGTGTATATATGTGTGTGTGCGTGGATGTATATGTGTGTGTGTGTGTGTGATATACAGGTGTGTATGCGTGAGTGAGTGTAATACAAAGAGTGTGTGAAATATTTGTGTGTGTGTTTAAATCATGTATGTCTTTGTGTGTGTTTGTGTGTGTGCGCGTTAGTTTGTGTAAATGAGTGTGCGATTTGAGAGTGAATCTGGATGGGATTTTGGGGCAGGGGCTCTATTTTGAAAATTTGATTTAATTTTGACTTTGATTGTAAATTTAGAATTTTCAATTAAACCCAACCCCCAAATCAAAGTTTCTGGATAATTTTCAATTTAGTCCTGCCGCTTTCAATCCAGTCCAAAATTTTTACTTATATTTTTCAGATTTTCAAATTAACCTCTATAACTTATTAAATTTTCTGGATTTTTTTAATTTAGCCCCACAACTTTTCTATTTAGTCTAAGATCTCAAATTTGACTTTTTTTTTATTTCAATTAGGCCTAATATATATATTTTTAGTGACTTTTACATACTGAAAGCCCTAGGCTATATATAATCATTTCGATTAGAAGTTACTACTAAATTTAATTATGTTAAATTTATATTGTAGGCGACGACGAACCGTACAATTAAGGCTTATACTTTCGAGCAATTTGTGCATCTATTTTTATTTGCTGATTGAGGTAGGGATTCTTATCACATTTTTTGTGTATAATTCATTGTCCTTGTTAAATACTTAAACTGTTCAATTATGTGAATTACGCATTTTAAATGGTTAAATGATATGCATAATTATGTGAAATATATTCTTTCGATGTATTACATGATATGCATAATTATGTGAATTATATGCTTTTAATGTGCTATATGATATGATTACTTTTTATGAATTACATGTTTTCATTACAATGTATGTTATTAAATGGGAAAGAAAATTTTTTTGGCCTCGTGCCACGGGAAAGGAAAATATGGCATTTATGCCACGGGAAAGGAAAATATGACATTCGTGCCACGGGAAAGGAAAATTTTTGGTCTCGTGCCACGGGAAAGAAAAAATATGGCATTCGTGCCACGGAAAAGGAAAATGTTTTGGCCTCGTGCCATGGGAAAGGAAAATTTTTGGCCACGTGTCACGGGAAAGGAAAAATATGACATTTGTGCCACGGGAAAGGAAAATTTTTGGCCTCATTCCACGGGAAAGGAAAATATGACATTCGTGCCTATGGGAAAGGTTATGTGCTATTCGGCTTATGCCAATGGGAAAGGTTATGTGTAATTTATGTAATTGTGCACTTTTCTTACCTAGCCTGGACAATCTTTATCCCTACTGAGTATTTGATTACTCACCCCCTAAATTCAAACACTTTTCAGATTATATGGACGAATGAGCTGCGAATGTGGGGGAATAGCCGAAGATTTCACTTTCTAATTGTTTCAAATTCAAGAACGTTGAATTCGTTCGAACATTTGTGATGTACTATTTTTTTAATTTGTTTCAAAGTATTTTGAATGGATTTTTAATTTTTGGAAAATACTCTATAATTATTTCTTAAGACTTAAGGTTTCCTCATTATCGCTTCTGCTAAACTTTTCAATTTTCTATTTATTTTTTTTTAAAAAATTATACGTATTTTCTTAAAATTTTTGTAACGCTAAAAATGCATTTCAAAAAGTAGGGCGTTACAATTTTTTTACTTGAAAAGTATTACTTTTTAATATAAAAGTATTACTTGAAACATCTTTTGAAATTATATACCGTTTCCTTTAAAATTGTTACTTTTAACTTGAAAAGTAATACGTTTTGTTTTAAAAGTATTTCTCACTATATTTATCAAAATTATTTATTATTTTCTTTAAAAGTGTTGTTTTTTACTTGAAAAATATTACTTCTCGCTTGAAAAATAAATGTATGAATGGATGATTTACTATTAGTTTTTTGATGAAAAATAATTTGCATTTTAATTTTCTAAGCCTTAAATATAACTTGGGTGTGTCACTATAAGATTATTATGATGTTACGCCCTTTTTCATCCTCCAGTCTTTGCATAAGCCTAGATATGATAACCTCTGTTTCTTCTGATTCCTAATGACAATCATTAAATAATGAAAAAATGTGTTTATAGATTAGCTTTTGAATCTTGGTGATTTGACTTTGCTTTATTTATGTGGAATTAGAACGTCGCATAGCTATATTGTGTATACGTGACTATGGTAGATGGATGTATCTTTTTTATTATGCAGGTGGGTCTATGTTTTGAGTGTTTTAGCATATAGATGTATATTTATATTCCAGTGGCTGGTTTTAATAGTGGCAAGAAAAGGAAAAATGAGGGAGAAATGGAAGAAAGTGAAGGAGGGAGAAAGAGAAAAAGAGAGGGAGAACGAACGTATTTTCTTTTTGGGAGCAGATTTGTCATCTTTTTTGGAGGGGAGGAGGTTGAGTTGGGTTGGATACGGATCCGAATTTGGGTTTTGAGGATCCGTCTCACGAATTTAGACCCATGAGATGGTTTCACGAATTTAGACCCATGAGACAGTTTCAAAAGAGACTCACTGTTAGTCCAACTGGCTACGATAATCTAGGGGGGGTGAATAGATTATGCCGATTTTCCGAGTTTTGCCATCTTTTTCGAATATGAAGATGATAGCAAGAATATAAATGCAGAAAATAAACAACACACAATGATTTATAGAGCTTCACCCCACCTAGGGACTACGTGCTCTACCACCTCAGTATCTGCAGGATGGATTTCGAAAAAGAAAAAAAAAATTTATTAATAGTTACCACAACTATTACCCCACCACCTTTGAAGATCACCACAATATTCTTACAACACCTTCAAGGAGATTACCACAATCTTCCTTCACCTATGAAGAGTACCACACTCTTCAACACCTAAGATCACACAAGTGCGCTTTTACCACAAGAACAACAACAAGGATATCTTGTTTTGGATGATTGACAAAATTCAAGATTACAACTCGATAATGAAGTATACAAACTTTGAGTGCAAGTGTAATCAAGAATAAAAGCCTACACCTCAAAATGTGCAAGTGCAAGAGCTTAGGCTATTACAACAAGAAATATGACAATGAAGAACAAAGTGTTTGCTTGTATGTATTTGCTTGTGTTGTTGTGTTGTGTCTTGTTGCTTGAATGCTTCCTCTATTTATAGGAGATGTCTTGTATTGATTTCCAGACATTGGCTCCTTCTTGGAGAGTGAACCCAACGGAAAAATAAGGAAAAACTGTCTGTAAACCCAACGGATAGTTTGCTGTCAAAAACCTATAGCAACCGATCGAATAGAAACAAGGGTTTGAAGATTTCCATACAAAAATACACAGGGACCGGTCACCATGGGGTTGGATCGGAAAAACGACCCTTGTGGGACCAGGTTTGAAGATTTCCATAAAAAATAAGAACAGGGAGTTCTGTAATCCAAAAGCCAACACAGGCACCGGTCGCTCTTAGGTCGACCGGTTGCCCACACCGGTCGACCCTCTTGAAAAACTCTCCGTCCCGTTTTCTGATTTAAAACTCAACTCAGACACAGGTTGCCCTATAGGGCGACCGGTCCAACACGAGACAGAAGTGTTGTCCAATTTTTGTCAAAAATAAACTTCAAGAAATACTCCGAAAAATTAGTAAAAATATTTTATATCGATCGGGAGTATTTGGACAACATTTAGAAATATTGTTTTGGTGTAAAAACACAGTTAAACAAGATCATCAAAATCATGATAAAAATATTTATCTAACAAACTCCCCCTTTTTGATGATTACAAACCAAAACAATTTTAAGAGGTCAACTTTGAAAACAAAAATATTTTCCGGTCAAAAAATAACTATCCGTTTTGAGAGACAGCATTCCATGCATAATAGCCATAAGGATGGGAGTAAAGATTTTCAAGAACATTTTGCAGAAGCTCCCCCTTTCAACAAGCACATCAAGAAGTAATCAAACAAAAGCTAAAAGCTTTAGCTTTTACAAAATAAGCTGAAGAACTATTACAAAATAATCTCAAGAATCAAGAGCTTAGAAGCTCCTCCTGTCAAAAACAATCACATATCAAGTATAGCAAGTCCATTGTACATCCATTGGACTAGATGTTGATCACAACTTTTGGCTTTTACTAGCCATAGCTTATAGCTTTTTTCGCGAGCTTATATTAGCTTCTTTGAGCTAAATTGCTTATTTCCTATTTCTCTCCCTTTGGAATCATAAAAAAGAATGTTAGCATGATAAGAACATCATATAATCATATCAAAGTGCGCATTTGAGTTGAGTTATCGAGCTTTTCGAATAATGAGGCTAAAATTCCAAAGAAAAAAGGGAAAAATTTATCATTTGATTTGCAAAAGCTCATATGAATAGCAAAACATGATCTCTATAAACTTATAAGACTTGTAAAATAGAGAGAATCATGAAAATGATGAAATTTTCTTTGAAACATTTTATCAAACACTTGGCCGACGTCAAATATGAAAGAAGATGTATATAGCCCTTGTAAATGTAATCAAGCCAAAAATTTCATCACCAAATCCAGTTATACAACAACCATTCAACAATAATCAATAAGCTCATCACAACCATATATAACTTGCATCAATATATTAACATTTAAGCCAAGTTCTCAATGGTTCAACCCAATTGAGATAAAGAAGTAGAGTTCTTACCATTTAATCGATAAAAATGAGCAACAATGATGATAAACGAGAAATATGAAGTCCAAGATATAGAAAGTATAAAACAAAATTCATTTTGAGTGAATTGTATGTGAAAATTGCAAAGGGATCGAAAAATGGAGTGAAAGAGCCAAAAATGGCTAAGTCTGGAAACATAAAGCATTTTATCCCTAAAATCAGGGAGGGCGACTGGTCCAGGGTGATGTTGACCGGTCCAGGGTGATGTCGACCGGTCCAGGTATAGGGCAACCGGTCGACCTCATCCTTTTTGGTCGCTGGATCAGTATGTTTTTGAAAAATTCCAAAATTTGATCCAAAAATCCGATTTTTTGCCCCTAAGTTTTGAAAACGTGCAAATTGCAAACATAGACCTCATTCAATATGCATTATACCTAACCGAGCTCGTATTGAAGCAAAAGTCTTGGAAGATAGCGGTTTTGTAAAGATGTCCGCTAATTGATCTTGAGATGGTACATAAGATATCTCAATTTTCCGTTTTCAAACACAATCCCTTAGAAAAGGATGATGAATCTCAATATGTTTAGTACGGTTATGATGAACCGGGTTTTGAGCAATATTTATAGCGGATATGTTATCACAAAAGATAGGAATATTTTCAAAAGAACATTTATAATCCGCTAAAGTTTGTTTCATCCAAAGAAGTTGAGTACAACAAAAGCTGCGGAAATATATTCGGCTTCGGTCGTTGAAAGTGAAACACAATTTTGTTTCTTTGAAAACCAAGAAACTAGGCAATCGCCTAAAAATTGACATGATCCGGAAGTACTTTTACGATCATCAATATTTCCTGCATAGTTCGAATCACTATAACCTTTAAGAGAAATTTTTTCATTCTTTGGATAAAATAAACCATATTGAATAGTGCCTTTCAAATATCGAAAAATTCTTTTAACGGCACTCATATGAGATTCTTTGGGACTGCTTTGAAAATGTGCACATAGGCATACGACATGAAGAATGTCCGGTCTAATTGCGGTTAAATAAAGTAAACTACCAATCATACCTCGATACTTGGATTCATCAACCGACTTGCCTTTTTCATCTTTGTCAATCTTGATATTGGTTGCCATAGGAGTAGAGACGGTTCTTAATTCTTCAATGCCGAACTTCTTCAAAGGTTCTTTTGTATATTTTGATTGTGAAATATAAATACCTTCTTGGCATTGCTTAATTTGAAGTCCAAGGAAGAAGTTGAGCTCCCCCATCATACTCATCTCGAATTCACCTTGCATTAACTTAGAAAATTTCTTGCACAAGGATTCATTAGTAGCACCAAAAATAATATCATCAACATAAATTTGCACTAATAAGCAATCTTGCCCTTTTTCAAAAACAAAGAGAGTAGTATCAACTTTACCTCTTG